>CAUYSK010100736.1:0-45612 GCA_963575035.1 Avahi laniger
GGCTAGAGTGAGTGCCGTGGCATCAGCCTAGCTCACAGCAACCTCAAACTCCTGGGCTCAAGCGATCCTTCTGCCTCAGCCTCCCGAGTAGCTGGGACTGCAGGCATACACCACCATGCCCGGCTAATTTTTTCTATATAATTTTAGTTGTCTGACTAATTTCTTTCTATTTTTAGTAGGGACAGGGTCTCACTCTTGCTCAGGCTGGTTTCGAACTCCTGAGCTCAAGCAATCCTCCCGCCTCGGCCTCCCAGAGTGCTAGGAGACGTGAGCCACCGCACCCGGCCCCTTCTTCTTTTTTTTAACCCTTACATAAATATTGTCCCTCTAAAGCTAGGAAGCTAAAACCTTCCTGTAGTCCAATATTATAGCACAAAAGGAGGTTCAAGTTTTCTTGGCTTGGTCTCCATCCTAAGAGGCTGAATGAATGAAGAACTCTCACTTTCAGTGCCTTCCTGCCCTGGTTTCATTCCTGCAGCCACCCCAAAGCAACGTGAAGCCAGACACTGGCATTTCAAGAAAGACTCTCGCTTGTCACTTTGCCCTTTTCCCTTCTGGCACCAGAAACATTGACGGGAACCACACCCAGAGGCTGGGCACCTGAGCGCGGGCTGTGTTACCTACTCTTCCACCTGAGACCCTCTTTCACCCTACAGGCCACTTACTCCCACTTTGAGTAAACAACATCAAACCTCTGTAGGGTCCAGTTTAGGAATGGCAAATAGATGCGCCTGTTCTCTGCCTGCCACGCACACACTCATACACACACATTGATAACTGACTGTGACACTCTACACACAGCATCAAGTGCCTTCTAAACACCATGGCCATCAGTCCAATTTGGCAAGTGAGATAAAAGCCATTTGCCATTCCTCATCCAGCCTGTGGTGAAGAATATATTTTCATCACCGACTAACAGAAATGGATTGAGCTCCTCATGTTCACACGAGTCTACAATCTAGATATGGATTCAGACAGGTACAAAAAAGAGATACAAGGGGTCTGGTAGCCTGGGCTAAGGGCTGAAAACATGGTGCACTCACTGTGTCGGAGGAGTTTAGATGCTGGTGGAGATCCATGAGGGCTCCAGAAAGCTGCTGGAGGAAGTTAGACAAAAAGGAACAAGGGTGGGTAAAATAAGATTTAGGTAAGTCGAGGAAAATGGAGATAAAAATCCAGATTTCAAGGAATGGGTGGGATGTCTTCAAGGAACAGAGAGCAAAGCAACTGACCTAACACTAAGGTCATTCGCGTCCTACTCAGATGCCACCTCCTCAGAGAGGCCTTCCCTGACCAGTCTAGCTAAAACAGAGACTTTATTTTCTTCCTGGTCATCTAGACTGTGAGCACTACTATGATAGGGACTTTGCTTTGTTCCTACAGTGTTCCCAGCACCTGGGACAGGGCCTGCTCAGAAAAACATTTACTGACGAAGGAGCAGACCAAGGTCTCCTGCAGGGGCACTTGCAGGAGCTCAGCATGGAGAAACTTGAGGGCTCAACAGTTACCGCCTTTGAATATCAAACTAAGGACTTTGGTTAACAGGAACGCCATGTTCAAGTGCATTTTTGGAACTTTGCTAAATTCTGGGTTAAACAGAATTTAGCAAGTTTCTTTTCTGTAGGTCTTTCTCACACCTTTACCATATCATTGCCGATATCCAGGTGTTCCCAAGTATTAATCCACAGCACTCTTCATTCTTTTTCCTTTTACATTTCTTTCTTTCTTTTCTTTTTTACTACATCACTCTGGATTTAGTGCTTCCCTGAAGACCCTTTGGGAAGTGGAGCTGCAGAAAATGGGAAGTTTCAAAGACGCTGGAATGGGAGTGTGAATACACAATGATACTTTAGGAGGATTAATCTGGTAGGGTGGATGAGCAGAGGGGGAAGACTTGAAACGGGGAGCCAGTTTAAGGAATATAACAGGAGTCATTCCGTCAATTATTATGCCGCAAACATGATGCACCAGGTACTGTGCTAGGCGATGGGCATTGAGCGATAAACAAAACAACGTCCATCCCACATGGATAGGGCAACCGCATGTTCTGATTTTCCCAGGACACTCCAAACTTTTGTCTGTTGGCTCCACTTAACTATTAAATAGTACCATATTTATTCTCAAAATTGTCTTGGTTTGAATAATAAATGGTTACCCAATTTGTGGAGCTTACCTTCTATGGAAGAGACCATGAGGCTGGCCCACATGGTGCCTTCGTGTAAATTAGAAAAAGGGTCCCCCTCTGGGTGGACATAGCCCGCAGGTGCACAGTTGGACAAGTAGATATTCCCTTTGTGCAAATCGAATAAAGGCATTTCTATGGGATGACGCCAGCCCTTTCAGGACACTCAGCTTGGAGGGCAGAGCTCAGGCCTGATGCCTGCCTCTACTCCCTTTTCGTGAGCAGGTGTGGGTTCAGGAATGAAACAAGAGGACACAAGGCAATGCCTGGCCCAGCTCTCTTGTGCAGTGAACAGCCTGCGTAACAACTAGCTGATGTACTGAAGGTGATCATAAGCAAATAAATATATACATAAATACAATGTCAAGCAGTGGAAAGAAAACCGAAGTGAAGTCAGGGGACTGGGAGGGGAGGGGACGGCCATACTGCCCAATTCCAAAAGGCAACATTCGCAGTGTGGTGCATGGAAGTGGCACCCCCAGGGGCTGAGCCCCGTGGCCACCCTGACAGGAGGAGCTGTTTTAGACAGGGTGGTCAGGAAAGGCCTCTCTGTGGAGGCGGCAGGTAATTTGACACTGACTGTAAGACAAGAGGGACGAACACAAGAGAAACATCACAGTGGGTGCAGGGGAGCCCACATGCCGTGTTAGCTGGCTTTCTGCACGGGCTTTGGGAACGAATGTTCAGGAGGACCTCAAGCTTCCCTAAGAAACAGGGAAACGAAGGTGCTGCCCGACATACCAAACCTGCCACACGTGGGTGGTGCAGGGAACAGGCTGGCCGCAGAAAGAGGCACAGTCCCTTCTCCTGGGGAGTTGACCGTCTCGGTCAGGATTTCCCAACGGGTGTCTGGTGGGACACCAGCCGGGCGGTGTGCTAATGGTGTTACCAGGCAAAGTTGCCTCAGTAAGTTTGGGAAATGCAAGGTTAAGCAAATTAAACAGGCTCCTTTGCTGGAAGACTTCTTGGAGCTTTAATAAGCTAATGTGTGCTGTGAATCCCAAGCAAGGAATATAGACAGCAGCCTCTTTTAACTGAGCTGCCCACGGAAATTTTTCTTTACGAGGTATCTCAGGAGGCTCGTGTTCCAGAGGGTGACTGTGCTCTCGACAAATGCCAACTGGGCCGGAAGAGAAAGCAGAGTGAGAAAACGGCTATGAGGGAGGCACAGCCAGCACGGACAAGGGAGCCCCCTCGGAGCCTTCTGCAGAGCCCAGGAGGGCAGGGGCTTCCACAGCTACTGGTGCCCACAGCTGCAGGGGCGAGACCTGCCTGCGGCTGTCCCCACAGGTGTGGCTTCACTCAAGCTCCTGTAGTGACCTCTGAGTCAGCCCCCCCTTAGGGCCAAGTTTAGCCTCTGACTGGCTGGCTAAAGTGGTTGTCTGCACTTACTGGGCCTCCACTTACCCTTCTATAAAATGGGCATAAGAATATTGCCCTCCCTCTCCTGTGTGGCACGAGGCTCTCATAATTACTACTTGGCAGGGTGCTGAGGTGCTGACAAGCTCCGTCTGACACATTTCTCCCTGGCTCCTCCAGACGCCGTACCTCCCCTCCACGGGAGACCACGGACCTGTCGTCAGGCAACTCGCGGAGACCTCAGCCGCTCAGCCAGAGGGCAGGAGTCTCTCTCTGGCTTTCTGGCTCTCTCTGTCATAGCTCCTGTCAAAACGAGAGACTCTCCTAACCCTCTGCTGGCCCTGGGGCATTGTGGAGGAAGAAGAGCCACCTGCCAGCTGCCACTCCAGGACCCTGCTGCACCTGGGAGGCTGCTCAGGGCCAGGACGCCCAGAGGAGGCGTCGCCTGCCTGGAGGCAGCCATGCGGTGTCCTCGCTGAGGAGGAGGGGCCCGTCCAGCTGGGGCTCTCCCAGGGCTGGGCAATGACGACGTCGGAGGGTCCGAGTCCAGCCCAGCCTGGCGGGACGAACGAGCTGAGGTGAGTGTTGAGTGCGTCTGAGCGTGCAGGGAGAAGAAAGGGCCCTGCGGGGAGAGGAAACCCCGGGGTCCCCTTGTCCTGACCCTTCCACCAGGGAGGAGAAGGAAGTGACTCCCCCAGCAAGTGCCAAGGAAATTTTGATGCCCATACATGTCACGGGCCAGCCCCGTCACCAGTGCTGAGGGGTAGGTCAGCCCTCCTTAGTAAGCATGATGGCCTTTTATAGTGACTTTGTCCTGTCCAGCCTGCCTGTGAGATGCATTTTTATGCAGTTTCATCTGGATAGAGGATGTTGAGCAGTCGGTGAAGTTGCTCATGGCACACTGGGGCCATGGAGTCCCTTGGAGACAGTTCTGCAAGGGGCTAAAGCAGTTCTGCCGGGCCCTGAGTGGAGGGATGGAAAAGGAGTAGTTGTTGGGTCTCCTTGTACGACTTTGAGATGTCAGTATGCTCACCTGCAGAATGGGATCATAATGTTGAGCTCTTTCAGTTGGCTGGAATCCCAACTCATCCTGTGTCCTGGGCGCTTTGCTGTGATCCAGGTGTTAAGACTGATGCATTTCTTGCTGGTTTGTACAGACGTGCTTCTGCTCAGCCCAAAAGCAGCCCCTTAGACAGCGGGCTTTTATTTGCATCCTTGGCTAAATTCAGTGGCTGTAAAATGCACAAGCTAGAGCAGAGATGCATAAGGATGCTGATCCAATCTCTCTTTGGTATTGATTTGCCAGTTTAAAATCAAAATTTCTTGATTCCTGGAAAATGAGGAGTTGGGGGAGGAATTAGATTAGGGGATGATGCCAGAGGCCTGTCTAGCTCCAGGCCCTGCCTTCTTTAAAAGCAGTCGCCATCTTAGCCCTAGCATGTTACTGAGTGACTTGTCAATGTCAGAGGAGACATGCAAAGAATCTTCGGCATGTCGTTAACCTCGTTGCAACATGTAATTAGCCTGAAAGGCCTCCTCACTACCTCCATTCAGCGTTACATCACAAAGAATCAGATATTTTACTATTTGCAGCACACCATGAAGACTTTAAAGAGTTAATTATGGCTCATTGGCGCCCATCCCCAAGAGCCCAAGACCCAGGAAATAAACTGTTTATTTCCGAGTGTCAATCCTCAAGACAGCACTCAGGACAACTTCCTCCATGGAACCTGAGATTGACGCTGGTTTGAAAGTAGACTCACCAGGATGCGAAAAGGTGGGCTGGAGGAGGTCATCTGATTTGGACCTCCCTCCTGTATTTGGCCATGTGTTTTCAGAGACCTCATCGTCTGTACAGCCTTGGAGAGAAAAGGAAAGCAAAGGGAGCTGGAATTCCACTTGCCTGCTCGGTTCCATGGGGCGCAGCCACCTAAAGCCATTTGTATTCTCTGAGCTGGAGACCAGCAGGGTGGTCAGAGTTCAAAGGCAGTTCAGCCCTAATCTGGAGGTTACAATCTGAGCCGATCTAACCATGCGGGCTCTGAGGACGTTATTATCAGTCAAATGTAATTATAGATAAAATAGTTTTATTAATCAGCTTCCTAAGGGGACTGTGTTTATCTGATGGCTGTGTGTATGATGTGTGCACAGGGCTGGGGGAGAAATCTGTGCTGGGTGTGCTTGGTCCGTGTGGCGGGTGGGCAGGACAGGGTGTCTAGGGGAGAGTGTGGTGGATTTAGGAGGGGGTGTGGCTGGGCGTGGTGTCCAGGTGCTGCGTGGGCTCTGCGCATAAGGAACGGGAGTGTGTGTAGCAGTGCCGATGGTGTGTGTGTGTGTGTGTGTGTGTGTGTGTGTGTTTGCCCAGTTTTATCCAGCTGGACTGGAAACTGTGCCTGCTTCTCCACTATACCTTGGATTTGTCATCACCCTTCTCAAAAACAAAAAAGCTTTTCTATATCCGTACAGAACTTAGCTGGAATCTATAGAGCCACCCATTGCAAATTCCACCTGTGGATGCTCTCTTTGGCCACTAACTGTCAGTCAAATTTTCAAATCTTATCTCCGGACCTATCTTGGCTTGTCTTAAGTGCCCGTCACTTTAAACTAATTTATCGATTGCAAAGGATCCTGAACGGGTAGGGCTCCTCCTGAATGTTGCTTGGCCTGACATGAAGCCAACTTCACTCACCGCTCGGTAGGAGAAATGAACATCGTGGGGCCCAGATACTAAGTGTGTCCTCCGTAAAGTCTGCAGGTCTGACTTAAACTTGATTAGGCATCAGTGGGTAGATGGGTACCAGGCAACACGCCCAGGCCAGGTTACCCCTAAGGTGAGGCTGAAGACCGAGCAACTGCCCAGAGACTGTGGAACAGGCACAGAGCTGGCCTGGTGGCCTCTGTCCTTCCCCTGCAGTGGACCCGCAGCGTTAGGTGCCTGGACCGCACCCTCGACACACGGCCTTTTGCTGTTGGCTGTTGAGCAATGTGCCACTCACTTGGGCCGGAACATTGACCCAAATTATTTCCCCCTCACAGGGCCTCCTGCAAAATCTGCCCTCCACGTCTAACTTGGCCCAAAGTGACAGCTACAACCTGGGGTAGACACAACCGAAAGCCAGAAAAGCCAAGTGGCTATTTCCTGTCTATAGAGAGTGGCAGGGGTCTCGGCTCTCCCATGGGCGCTGCAGAAAGATGACTCACCAAAGCTCACAGGGCTTCCGTAGAGAGACGCAAGTGTCAGCTGGGATCTTCACAGCCACGTGGCAGACCCGTCGGCCACTCTACAGAGTGATCTGTTAGGATTCCTGCAGCTTCCTTGCTCCAAGAAGGGCAAGTTGGAGCCCAGAAAAAAAAGTTTAAGTGAGGAAATGAACTTATAAAACTACTGCTCCATTTAAGATAATTACAGACCATTGCCAAATATAGTGGCCTTCTCCTGACTCCCAGCGTTCATAAACTTTTGATGGATGTCAGATAAAAATCTGTAAATGAACAAGTGGATGAGCATCTGCTGTGTGCCAGATACATACACCTGTATTATTTCAATTGTTTTAGTGAGTAGTTAATATTAGTCTCATTTTGCTGATTAGAAAATTGAGACTTATTCTCCTTAGTATTATTGTTACTATTTATTGAGTATTTAATATGTGCCAGGCACTGGGCTAAGTTACTTGTCATCACCAGAACTCTATGAAGTAACCACTTATTTTCAGATAAGGAAACTGAGGCTCAGGGAGATAAGTAACTTGGCTACCAAGTGGTAGAGCTGGGATGCGAACCCACATCTATCAGACTCAAAGCCCAGTGCTCCTTCTATTACTGGTTTTTCTTGAACTGCCTTTTCATGTGGCTTTTGTGTTTTACAATGCCATGGATATCTGTTAAATTATTGCATCACTTAATTCAATATTCCTAAATATTGAAAATGTTTAACCAAGTGGATCTCACTGGTTCCTTGGAACCAAACGATGATTGTCCACTCAAAATGAAACCGAATGCTGCCCATCTGCCTTTGCACATCGAGAAGGAATGAAAACATAGTTTTATGAAAAGGAGTGTGAGTGAGAGTGATGTTCGAGACATTAAAAGTGCCTGTCTTCACTTTAACTCCAACTGCTCAGTGATAACTTCCAAAAATGCCAACCCTAACACTCCCCTTGGGGACAGGCAAGTTCCTAAGAGGAGCCTACGTAGGTTTACCAGCTCAACGCACAAATGAGCCCACACCGATGTGAACCTCTTGGTGAGGCTGGGCAGCGTCCCAATTTTGAGGCCTCTCCCCTCGGATTTATTGGTCCCAAGAATCAGTGGATTTCTGTTGGGATACGAAGACAAATTCTTTAATAAAGCAATAAATCAGAAAACTTCATAATAGTTTTGTAAGGAGCACAATGCCTAAATTCTTACACCATTCTGTGTCTACAACAGAGACCGTTTCTCTAAGTTAGTTTCAGAACAGAACCGAACTCAGGAAATTCCAGTGTGGAATTCAGACCTTTAAATGTTTTGAATGGGAAAAGAAACTGTGGGAGACAGTAAAAGATTGCAAAGACATGGAAAAGAAAACAATATTATTTCAGAGTTGATGGAAGAGTAAGAAGAAAACCAAGCAATAATCTCCATGAGAAACAACAGTATGACGCCTGGGAAATTACATGGGACAAAAGCAAGGAAAAAAAAAAAAATTTGTGACCAAGTCTTATTTTGCTGACCTACACAAGTTTGACCCTGAAGAGCAGACAAAACCTAAGCCCTCTTCAGTACTGAGGTCCCCATTAACTGGCCAGAGGTCCCTTTGTTCACAGGGACTGATATTCCAAACACCACAATTCAAAACTTACCCAGGGCTGTCATGCCATGACACATGTGAGACTGAGCCAGCATCCCATGGGTAAGAAGTCTTGGGCTATCCACACTCATTCTCTCCTTCCCTGCACTTCCAGGTTTCCTCTTGATTGAAAGAGCGTCCCCTTATGGTCGTCCCAGACACTGCAGAGCACAGCGGTCAATGGCCTTAGCTTTGAGTCAGGCCATCCTAGAATTGAATCCTGACTCTGTTACTTAGGTGTGTGGCCTTGGGCAATTTACTGAAGCTCTTTGACCCTCAGTTTCCTCTTCTGTAAAATGGGGATAATAACAGCCCCTACTCCTGCAGTCGTTGAGCTTGGCACGTCATAAGCATCCATTTTTAGCAGGTCATCCCCATCCCGCACCACCCAGCTCAAATACCAAATCCTACAGGAAGTTAGTTTCTGACTGCTCCAGTCCTTACTGACCTCCAGTTCTGCAAAGTCCTATAGCCCCTAACTCAAAATTTGGCTTGGAATAATATACTGCCTCTAAATGTTTCCTCTTGAATTCGGTTAAGGTATCTGCTCCCTGAAGGCCACAACTAGGTCTTACTCTTTTTTTATATTTCTCTTATTTACATTAAATATGATACTCCCCTATTATATTTATTGGGGTTTTTGATGGATATAGCTACCAAATTCAATTTTTAACATTTCCGAAATCAGGACAAGTGTTATTATCTATCTGTATATTTAATTTCATGTTTCCCCCCAAGACCATTATTTAAATCAATGTTGTATTTTATAATCAACAACATCTTAGAAATAAGACTCGGTTGCCTGATGAGGCTAGAAATGCACGAATCCAATTGTGAATTTCCCCTAGCATGTGTCCCCACTCTCCACCCCCATCCTCACACCCTTCCACCCCCATCTGGTAACCAAAGACATGTCTCTGGTGACACTGGCAAGAGTGAAGAGTTCCATCTGGAGATGCGGAAGCCAGTGTGGTCACGCACGGTTACCAAGGGACATGTGCGATCATTCCCACTTGACAAGTAAAGAAACAGGTTCAGAAAGTTAATTTCACCCAGCAAGTCTGGTGTGAGCTCACCTGTAGGAAGATTACATCTTTAATGATTGTATGATTGATGCTCTATTGATAACTTAACCTTCATTAGTGTGGTTCCTGGGTTCATCCAGCCAATTAGCCATGGCCTGAGGGACTGGCCCATTCACTACCCAAGACTGTGATGGCAGCACCCTGGGCACCTCCCCAGCCTCTAGCAAGCAGCATGGACCAGCAACAGGCGTCAACGCCATCCTCCCTCAAACGACCATCCCTAACAACGCACTCAGAAAGAAAGCCTCACGCCTGCCTGGGGACTGGTGTTTAGCAGGAAAACAGCTAAAGAACATTCTGCCTTCAAGAGTCCTTCCTGCAGGAAGGGTCCCCTTGGCTGAGCCTCTCAGAGCTGTGCCTTCAAACAGCCATGACTGCTTCCGATGCATTGGGCTGATCCAAAACATAGAAACCTCCAACAGGTGGACTTCTTGTATCTCCACTGAAGAAGAAAGACTAGCAATACAGTCATGCAGCTGTGTCACCTGTTTCGCAAACATTATCATAATTCCACCTTCTAACTACAAAATCAGTATCTTCCAATATTGATTTTAATGAAATCAAATTCTGTCATTTTTCATTCCAATATTTTGCATTTTCATTATGTCTCTGATAGCTATTGACTTTGCCATTGTTTAACCTCCACGGTGCCTTCAGTGCTGGAAATGACGCAGAGACCCTTTCCTGTCCCAAGGCTCATAGCCAAGGCAGGGTTATTAGGGAGCTGCCTCACCGTTGCTCTCAAATGAATTGAGGCTCCCGGTCAGGAGGACGAACAGCACGAACAGCTGAAGGGTGAAGTGGATATAGGAAGATAAGGGAAGATACCCAAAGAAGAAATAAAGCAAAGAAAGAAATCTGAGAATATACAATCAACCAACAAGAGTTGCTTGTGCACCTATTCGCGCTCACGTCTACCCTGCGCATTTTAGGGGACGAGAGACTTGTCTTTGCTTCCAAGGATCCTGCCAACAACCTGGGATGCCTAAGAAAATTGGTATCTCTTCAACCTAGATTCCATCTCGCCCAGAGGTACCAAACCATAGCATAATGGGGAAGCTTGTGGAACCTGGTGCCCTCCTGCCTAGGCTGGAACCGTGCTTTGTGTGATATATGCCAGCTGTGTGGTGTTGAGCAAGTTGCTTGAATTCTCTGTGCCTGTTTCCTCATCAGTAAATTTCAGGTGGTAATAATGACACCTACCTCGTAGGAATGATGTAAGGATTAAATGACTTAATACGTGCAGCATGCCTAGACAGTTCCTGGCACCTAGCAAATGCCCAGAAAATGGTAGCTATGATGATTATTCGTTGTGGAAGGGCAACATTATCCGACTTGGTATGGTAACGCTCACAGGGCACGGATTGCTATCATCATCTGCATTTCTCTCCATAGCCCATATAACAGCCGCCATTTGTTGAAACTTACCATGCACCAAGAATCATAGTAGACATTTCACAGAGGAGGAAATTGAGGCCCTGATTAGTTGGGGCTTCATCAAATGCCTCCCAGGTGACAGGTTCCAGGAATTTGTTGTCAGACACACCCACTGTGTGTTCTTAAATATTTGAGCCAATAGAGGACAGAAAAATGTACATTCTCCAACAGACTCTTCTCTAAAATATCAGAATAATAGAGACAGGAGTCTGAACCCAAAGCTTGTGCATGTCGCCATCACACTGCAAATCTCTCCTTCCAGTGGTACCATCTATGAACTTACCTAAACTTATTTTTTTAACTCACTTTTGTTTTCAGCCTGTGCTACCTTTTGGGGTAGTGGTGAATGTGGCAGGTTGGGGGAAAGAAGAAATAGGATAAAGAAACACTGGTCTTGGCCAACGAGGGCAAGTTCTAGAAAAGGCAGCTGAGACATGGAACCCGTTATGTCTATTTAATATATCTGGAGGTGGGAGTCTCCAAGCTCATGTCAGATGACATGTCCTTTAAGTCACATGATTTTATGACACATGTAGGTATTAAGTGTTTTCTTTATCCCAAGAACCATACTAGGCACCAGAGATTCAGTGAGGTACCAGAATGTCTACTCTATGTTAAGAGGCAGACTGTGCCGGCAATGACCATGAGACCCAGGGACCTTGACCCAACAGAGAAGCAAGGGCCTCCTCTCAGGCCAGTGCTGAGGCCAGAGAAAAAGAAGAGAGGACAACTTAAGGCCCTGTTTCTATAGTGTGTGTTTAACACTGGGCAGGCCTGAGTTCAACATAGGTTTGGCCACTGATCAGCTGGGCGAGCCCCAGCAAATGTGGTGCCCCTGTTTCTTCATCTTGAAAAGAAAGTAATGATAGCTACCTCCCAGGGTTATGGTGAAAAATAACCAAGGAACTACAGATGAGTCATCCTAGCACAAGACTTGCCACATGGTGGACACTCTTTGTATGAGTGATTCCCTCTTTCCTGTCACCAAAGAACTGCCCCAGGAGCACCGAGAAACTGGTTAGCACAGCGGTTGAGAGGATGGGCTCTCTGGAGGCAAACAGCCTACACCAAAATACTTGTTCTTCCACTTAGCCGTGTTACCAGGGATAAGTTACTTAACCTCTCTGTGCCTCAGTTTCCTCCTCTGTAAAATGGAGATGATAAGTAACTCTCTTGTCAAAGATATGTGAAAATTTAATGTAAGGAATACAACAGGCCATGCATAGGTAGGGCTCTCTCCACTCCCTAGGTTTAATTCATTTAATTCACACAACCACCCTGCAAGAGATATATTCTTTTTTCCCCACTTAGCAGGTGAGGTAACTGGGCTGCAGAAATGTTAAATAGGCTTCCCAGGCTCATACAGACTGCAAATGGAAGAGCCGGGGCTCAAACACAGGAAGTCTCCTCCAGAATCTGACCTCTTAGCCCCTGTGTTATGATTATAAGCCCAGTTAGTCTTACTAGTTATTGCCGTATGGTTGAGACACCGTAAGGAGGATAATCTAGGAATTGGAAAATGTTCCATTCCTTCTTCTGCCCCCCTTTCCCCACCCCCAGTCCCTCTGCCCTCCTCTGCGCCGTCCCCAATCCCCATCTCTTGCCGTCATCCAACACTCACAACGCAGTTTTTAGAAGCTTTGTGTTCACCATCATCCAAGATCTCCACTCCAATCAAATTTAGGTTAAATGTGATGGTTAAAGTTAATGAGAGTCAAATCCCTCTTTTATTTTGGGTTTATCTTAATCATCCCTTTTATCCACTGGTCCAGAAGCCTGTAATTTCAAACGCAGGCACTCAGAGATGCTATATTATACATTCAGGACCATGAGGCAGAGTTTGTGGTCATACACATCCACGGCTAGATAACTTTTTCGCTCAAATAATCAAGTCAATTGGGCAGCCCCTGGGGAAAAAAAATAATAATAATTGAGTCAAGAGAATATAGAAAAAAATTAAATTTCTCCAAAAGACTCTTTTCTAAAAACAATATCAAAATGTTTTCCTTGAAAACCTCTGCACTGAGAAGAATGTATGTGTGCAGAAGCAAACATTAGTAGCATTTCAGAAACCAGTGACAAGACAGGACAGTGCCCAAGAGTGAAGCACATATTGTGTAGGACTTTCACAGTCCCCTAGAAACCAAGGAGGAAGAGGAGAAGTCACAGAATTTTAAAGTGTAAAGGAATCCCAAAAACCATCTAATCCAGTTACCTGCAAACTCTTTTTAAGTGCAGATTCTTTTGTTCAAATGAAATCTTACCCAGATTTATATAAAAGCTGAGATGCTCTTACTGAGTCAAGAAGTGGCGGGGGCCGGGGGGGTGGTCTAAAGGTTAACCCACTCTGCTCCACTCTCATTCTCTCACCCCCAACAGCCCTGTGAGGGCTCTGCGGAACCCCCAGGGTTCCTCATAGCGCAGTTTGAAAATCACTATTCTAATCCCACTTCCTGCTTTTACCACTAGGGAGAACGAAGCTTAGAGAAGCTCCCGGACTTGCCTGAGGTTAACACAGCCAAGTCAGCGGCTTAGGCAGTCACCTTTCTTCAACAATTTTTCCATGATGAAACCCTGAATCTGTTAATGAACTGCCTTTTGTTTCTTCAAACTATACGTGCGTTTGTATTTGTGTTTGTACCTATTCCCAGTGCTCCCAAGAAAACCTAACAAACCAGTCCCTGCTTTCACTTTAAACTCTGCCATTTGGATACAACGTCTTGGCTACCCAAGACTGCTGGAAACACAGTGCCAAAAGGCATAGGGTTTATAAATGCTGTCCCATAGATGACCTGAGAGACAGTATTTCACAGTGCAAATTAGGTTGAGTTTCTGTTCTCATGAGGAAGTACTAAAAAGTGGGCAGTTCCCGGCGAGACACCTGAGAGCTGGCACCCACGGCAGGCCCCCTGGCCTATTAGCTTTGGACACCTGGCTGGGCCACTAATCCTCTTCATTTGTCCATCCGTAAAACAGAGGAGGGGAAAGGGAAGAAGCCACTGCATGGCTCATTACTCCCCAAAGTGTCAGAAGTTTAGTAAGTTAATGTGGCTGATGTCCTGTTGGTGCTTAGCGAGAAAAAATCCCCAAGGTGGTTCTACAGACTGGCCGTTCTCTTCAGCTGGTTGGAAGGTGTAGGTTGGAAAAGATGGTAGACTGGGGGGTTCTGATTAACTTGCTCTCTCAAGGAAAACGCCGTGATCACAGTAGCTAACGAAGGGCTTCCCAGATGCTTCGCTTGCATCCCATGCGATCCTCACCGCAGTGGTGGAGAGGTACCGTCACTTGCCGATGAAGCCCAGACAGCGTAGTTATTAAAGGTGACGCAGCTGGGAAATGATGGAAGCAGGAAGCCAAAGGCATCCAGCTGCAAAACTTGAGGTCTTAGCCACTGCGCCGCACAGCCCTTCCTTCACACCACATGGGCAAAAGGGAGAACGACCTTTGAATACAAACGACGCGGCCAGCCCAGGAGGAAGGCAGCAGGGACAGACACCAGGGTGGGATTTCTGAGGGTCCCCTCCAGCTCGCACAGAGGAGAATTCCTCAGCAAACGCGCAGTCCCGCACAGCTCTCAGAGGCAAGAATTCTCTGCTTGTTTACTGAGTCCCCTGGGCTGGAGGGAGTGGGGGGGACGCAGGAGGAGCTGGGCACGAAAGCGGGATAGAGGCAAACTTTCCGCATGTGAGAACCATTCCCCCCCTCGGAGGAGCCGTGTCACACTCTGTGTCACCGTCATCAAAGGGGCTGTGCATAAACCTGAAAAACCAAACGGACCTGTCTGTAGGTGTCACTTATATCACAAGGCTACAGGTGCCTTTATTTCCACTGCACGCTGGTGCCGGGAGCGCCTGCCTTCTCTTGCCTTGAAAGCCTTCTCTTTGGACCTAGGCACCGCTGTCCTCACGTAAGCGCCTTTTGTTTGCTCTTTTGGATAAACAGTGAGGGGCGTCAGGGCTCGGAGGCTCGGCCTGGAGCCTGGGTCTGTCCGTCCAGCCCCAGCGCCGGCCCCTCCACTGGGTCCAGTCACGGTGGCTCCCGGGAGCTGTCACCTGCCCCCTAAGGCTGCGTGGCCACCCACCCCTCGTTGCCAGCCCCGACTCCCCGCGGATCACTTGCAGAACCAAGGGGAACTAAGAGAGGACGCGCCCAGGGGCTCGCTTCTCCACCCCTCCTAAAGCCATCTGTAGGAGGGAAGCTGCATTTTACGCAGGAAAATAATCCAGCTTCAGGGACTGCCCCCGACCCCCCAACCCCGCCTTACCTCCCCTCTCCCACGGGCGCTCACTGATACAGACAACTGCCTTGTTGCAGCATTTTTCATGAATTTGTCTGTACAAGGTAGTTTAAAGGAAGCCCCTTTTGCTCTCTCACATCCCCCCAGAACAGAAGGCTTCCAGAAAAGCAGTGGTTAGAGTTTTTCCCCTGTGTTCTCAGGCCTGAGCAGACTCTGCAGTGTGGGGCTCTGTGCGTCTGCCCCCTGCTGGCAGCCGGCGGAAGCACATGCTCCCTGCTCAAACCGGAGCTGGGGACCCACGTTGGGGTGGATGGATGCGCTGGGAATTTTACAAACTGGAATGTGTGTCAGAGATCTGAGAGATCATGAGGTACATCCTCTTCGTCTTACAGATGAGGAAACCGAGACAGGCTAAGTGATTTAGGAGACAGCTTTGTGTTTTGGTCAAGCTTTAAAACCCAGGGAAAGGGGTTGTTTGCCCACCCAAGTGAAAGCTTACTTCTTTCGTATGCATGTTCTCTGTAAGAATGTTTTTCATAATCCAGAGTATTCTCGACAGGAGTTTTCGCAGTTTGGTTGTCTCCTTTTCTCAGAAGTTACCAGATACATTGTATACTTTTTAGATACATTGATGACAGTTGATTTTTCCCTCCGGGACAGGAATGAACATATGTATTATATCCAGTCCTCTGCATATATTAACTAAGTTTATTAAATCCTCAGGACATCCTGAGGATTGGACGGTAAAACCCCATTTTAGAGATGAGGAAACTGGGGCTCACGGAGGGTCATGAATGTTTCTATACCATGCCTGTATGAAAAATATCAAGAATTTCAGCAGGCTGAGTGGTAAGAAATGTGCCCCACGTCCCTTGCAGCAGAAGTAGGATTTAACCCTGAGGAATTGCATTGGTGAGCTTTGCATTGTAGCCCATAGCAAAGTATATGGCTTCTATGGGAGCCCTGCAGAAAAATAGCTACAAACAAACAGGCAAACTGCCTAAGTAAACTAAGGAAAAATGAGGAATCACTTGATAAGACGTCAGCAAGTCGGTTCTCACAGCTGCTTTGATTTCTCCCAGAAGAACAAACACTCAAGCACCCAACCCACAATCCTTCTTTAGCGGTGAGTGTCGAAATATTGCACTGGGTTTTCCTAACGTGTCCCTTCTTAGGGAGGTCCAAAGGGTGAGAAATTGACCCTGCCTCGCTCACGAGTCTTGAGACCCAGTGGACATTCGGCTGTTGCTGAGGCTTCGGGGAAAGAAGGACATCTTTCTTCCCAATGATACTGCCCGGATGGTGGGACTGGGGAGCCCCCTTCTCGGCCCCCTGTGCCCATATTTTGCACCCTCGTTGCCTTGTTCTGCCCGGTGATGCTTTCGCACAGCCAATGTGCAGATGCTTAATTGGGTAGATTTTTGATCACATGCCCAGATTGAGGTTGATGATCCTCACCAGGGTCAGGAAGGAATTTTCCTTCTCTGGTAAACTGGCCAAGGCTGAGTGGTTTGCTCCTTCCCCTCCCTCTGGAAGGCTGAGCAGAGGTGCGTGGTTGCTCGGGCCATGGGCTCTGCACCTGTGATTGCTGCCTCTGATTCGTGTGGGGGTGAGAAGCCCGCAGGCCTGTCCCTCTGACTGGGTGGACCCTCTCTGCACGCGCTTGGGGTGTGAGCCCGCTCTGAGAAGGGTTCAGAAGCCACTGGAGGCATCCGGGAACCTCAGCGTCCATGCCGTCGCTGCCCCACTCCCAAAGGTACCTGCAGCCAACCTTCCTCACGCACGGATGGGAACCCCCCTGATTCTGGATCCCTTTCTACTACGAGGCAGCTAGAATGGTGACCACATTGTGGACAAACTGATTCCACGTGCCATGGATCTGTTGGTGGGCAATGAGTGAGGGTCCAGAGTGTTTAAGGTGCCCAAACAGGCTGGGCAAAAAACGTCCATCTGTTTTGAGACTTCCACGCCGGAGTGGGATAGAAAGTAGTGGGCTCAGGAGGGAAGGGAAAGGAGGAAGTTGGGGCTTTTTTTAAGCTAAAAGTTTAATCTGTGCTTGTATTGTTTGGATTTTCCTCCAAGGTGGTGAACTTATTTGGTCAAAAATTCCAAATATTATCAACGTGTATGCATATGTATATGCGTGCCCAGGTCTGGCTGGGTCGACCCACTCAGGTGGGCACCTGAGAAAGTCACGGAGCTGGGGCAGATCTTGGCGTCCGTCTTGTCTGTGTCCTTATTTAGTAGACAGAGCGCTGAGGCTTGGCGAGGCACGAGGGGCAGAATCATGTCCCCCAGGCCAGGGCTCTTTCCGTGATGACAAGCCAGCACAAAACGACAAGTGTAGCTAGAGCAGCAGGCCGAGGAGCCTCCATAGAGATAGACCCCTGTCTTGTCCTGCTGCTGACAGTAGGTCTATGTAACCCACTGCTTCTTAGCCTGCTTTTCATTATCACGTCGCCTAAGGAGCCTTTTGAGATTATTTTTTCTTAATCACTCCCCCTAAGTAATATTAATATCACAAATACACTGTGTAACTATTTATATACTGCACCCTTGTGGAGGGTCATAAAACAGAGTAATATGTAAGTTTTTTGACACCCTCCCCCCAAAAACCAATTCTTGTCCCCTGGGAGGGACGGTATCAGTCCAGTTGCAAAGGCCTGGTCTAACCTCAGGCCTGCGCCTACATGTCACTGGGCCTGAATGTCCTTACTGAGAAAGGGGGCTCCACACAGCTGTCCATTCCCGCCCCATTAACCCACCCCCCTCCACAGTAAAGAAATCTTTAAGAGCTAAAATGTTCAGTTATCGCAAGGACCTCAGAGGGGCTAAGGAAGAGGGGTTGCTGAACACAAAGCAGCCATTCTTCCCGAGCTGTCACGCCTGCTGCACGCTGGCTGAGTGGCCCAGGGTCTTTTGCGGAGAGCCCAGAGTTAACAGTACCCCCTTCCACTGCAATAGCGAAAAGCAAAAGAAAAAAAGAGGGGGAAAAAAACCTTTTTGCTGCTTTCATGAAAAATATTTTTTCCAAAAAGCAAGAAATAATTACAAAAGAAAAATAGCACGTTGTTCACCCGAGAAAGCCCTTTAAGAAAACTTAATGGGTGTAATTTGCCACAGAAGGAATTACCGGAATCAGATACGGCGTTGTGTACCGCCCTAGAGAGATTACGGATCAAGTGAGTGGGCTGGTGTCAAGAGGAAAAAGAATCCTTAAAGGAGGTAAATATCCTATTAATCAAAAAATTCCCAATTTTATATTATTAAATTCAATTTACCGAATGACTTTTTTAAAATTCCAAATGGCGTTTGAGAGCTATTTGTCAGGCGTAGATGAGGAAGATCTCCTATCTGCTGGGGAGATTTTTTTGGTTTTTTGTTTTTTTTTTTTGAGACAAACTCTCACTCTCTTGCCCGGGCTAGAGTGCCAAGGCGTCAGCCTTGCTCACAGCAACCTCAAACTGCCGGGCTCAAGCGATCTTCCTGCCTCAGCCTCCCAAGTAGCTGGGACTACAGGTATGCGCCACCAGGCCCAGCTAATTTTTTCTATATATTTTTAGTTGTCCGATTAATTTCTTTCTAATTTTAGTAGAGACGGGAGTCTCGCTCTTGCTCAGGCTGGTCTCGAACTCTGGAGCTCAAACAATCCGCCCACCTCGGCCTCCCAGAATGCTAGGATTACAGGCGTGAGCCACCGCGCCCAGCCTGCCGTGGAGTTTTGTGTTGGATGGATTCCTGATTGACATGGAAGGCCTAGGGACTGTTTTCTGTTTTCTTCCATTTGGGGTTCACCTCTCCTTTCTCCAAACCCAGTGACAGTCACATGAGAGGCCCATTATCCTCTTCAAGATCCTGAGCCTTCTGGCCCAGAGGGAGAGGGGGTGATTTTGCCCTTAGCATTCACTTAGGCAACCTTTTCTGCAGTCAAGTCCAGAAAGCAGAAGTGGCTTTGGCCTGTGAGGGCCCTTTCCTCCCTCATAACCTCTCACCGCATCCCTCCTTATTCTGCCCCCCTCTCAGGACATAAAACCAGCCAATCTGTGGGAAAATCAGAACCCAAAGCCAGGCAGCCTTGACTTCTGTTTGCTCCAGCTCCCAGGAGATCCATGGTCGTGATAATCTGTTGAGCACGTTAACCCTCTCCCGGCATCAGGAAGGCTTCCTAGCAGGGCCTGGAGACTCCTGGGCGATGGCCCAGAAAAGGTGCCTAAGTCTGAGAATTCAGACTTGGTTATATTACACATGCATATCTGGACCCCAATTCTCATGCATATTTAATGATGATGGTGATGATGATGGTAGAATTGCAAGCATCCCCAAAGAATTGGTCGTTGGTTCTGGAATCGCACATTCTGCCCCTCTTGGTATCAGGTTCCATTTGCCGTGTAAGTGAGCCTGGGCTGCACTGTGTCTTCAGAAACAGAAGCAGATGGGCTGAGAGTCAGAAAACTAAGGACCTCCCTACCACTTAACTCTGCCATCCATTGGCTCTGTGACCTTGAGCAAGTTACACAAATGCCCTGGGCCCCAGCTTCCTTAACTGTAAAAGAGTGGGCGTGAGGAAAGAGATCAGACTAATTCAGTATTTTCCAACATGTAGTACTCACAATGCTGGTGACACGCCGGATGAATCTGGCCAGGGATTACAAACCTGCTCTTACACGGCCAAGTATTTTAGGATTTGCAGGCCAAAAAGGCAAAATCAACGATCTTATGTAGGTACTTATGTAATTATTTAAAATGTAACCATTTAAAAATGTAAAATCATTTCAGCTGCAAGCTACACAAAAATAAGTGGCGGGCTGGATTGATTGTAGTTTGCTAACCCCTGATTTATGTGGTGCATGGATGAACAATTTTTATTTAAACGCTCATGAATGTTAAAAGAATCCTGACTTAAGATTTATACTAATGATAAAAAGTTTTCCTTTGAAATAAACATATTTACAGTAAAACAACAAGGGAATTGATTTTTTTTAAATATTTTAGGTAAATAATGGCGCTTGTAGTATATGGATTGAGTGAAGTTATCAGCACGGTAGGCAAATGACAGAAGTTTGAGATCTGTCTATGCCTGACAGAAAGCTCTCAAAAGTCATGTGGTATTTTACAAAGGTCACCTGGTAAATTGAATTTAACTATATAAAAATTAGGAATTTTTTTAATCAATAGGATACTTACTTCCTTTAAGGATTTTTTTTCTTTTTCCTCGTGGGACTAGATGAAGAATTAGCTAGGGACCATCTTAAAATTCTGTGTTTTTAATATCTCAAGACACTTTCCAGTGGTGTGACCCTGAGGTGCTGTGTCGCCTTGCAAAATGGGGGTAAAACCACACTATCTAGTTAACATTATGTCAAGAATCAGAAAAAAAGAAGTTGGGCGAGCAGATTGTTTTAATCTGCCAAACCTGGATTCTTTTTTTCTGAACTCTGGGATACGGGACGTGGCAAAGTTGAGACTGGCCCAGGCAGGAGTGCATATGGGCAGAGGCTCCGGGCCCCTTCTCCTCTGCCCTCTTCCGAGCACCAACCAGACACGTTTCCCCGAAGCTCCCTGCCCCCGCTGACGTGTCTGGGGAGTAAGGCACAGCAATTAGGATCGTGGGATCTGGTTGCCACCTGGACTCCATCACCCGCCAGCTGGGTGGTTTTGCACTTGTTACCTGGAACCTCAGAGCCTCCCTTCCTCGTCTATGCAATGGAACAGCCACCAGTACCTATTTCAGAGTGTTGTTCTCAGCGGACACAAAGAATGAAGCTAAAGTACCTAAGTACTCAGCATGAAACGCAAAGGAAAATATTTGTTACAATTGTCATAGGTCCACACACACGCTCTTCTCCAAAACCCTGGGTACAGCTGTGCTGCAGAATTCAGAATTATTCAAGTATCAAGAAAGTGACTGAGTAAATACACAGCAGAATACAGAATGCCCCCCAGAGTCCAGGATTGCTCAAACATTAATATTTCTGCTGTGTAGCATAGAAATAGTCATTAAGTGGAATAAATAAAACTATAGTTATAAAACTACATAACATATATCATTTATATGTGTGTGTGTGTATAAATAGTATATAAGACTGTATAATATCAATTCAGGACTATTTTTTGCCTCTAAATAAGATTGCACCAAACACACACACACACACACACACACACACACACACACACACTTACTTTCAGTTTTCAGAGCTTCGGATTTCAGAAGTGTGAGTATAATCAAAAATAGCAATTCTTGCCCTGTTTTCAGAAGCATATTGCTCAACATTATAAGTCAGAGTTCAGGGGATCAGGTGTGAGCAAACAGGAGAACTAAATAAAGACGCAGTGTTACATAATTTGCCATTTTCTAGATACGCTACTGGGGCAATCGTCTCAACCCTTCTGCCTCAGTTTTCTCATCTATAAAATGGGGATAGACAGGATGTGGCAAGGATTAAATATTGTCATCCATAGAAAGCACTTAGGGGTTGCCTGGCTCCTAGCGGGCAGCGTCTGTTTGTTATAATTATTAAAAACCAAGTGTCACCTTGCTCGGGGCTTTGGCACAGCATAACTTCGGGAACCTGTCACCCCACGCCTCCTCACAGCCTCTCCACTGTTGCAGGGTGATGTTGGACTCAGTGACACACAGCACCTTCCTGCCCAACGCGTCCTTCTGCGACCCCCTGATGTCATGGACCGATCTGTTCAGCAATGAGGAGTATTACCCTGCCTTTGAGCATCAGGCAGGTATGTACGTTCAGAGGAGCCCATCTGAGGGCAGCAGGGACGGGCTTGGAGAGGAGGTGGCGGTTGGCCTCAGGCACACGAGGCTGTGCGGGGGCCTAGAAATGCCGGTGTTCAGGACAGAGGGCCGGGGAAGGCTGAGGCAGAAGGAAGGGCAGCCTCATGCAGAAAGGAGGCACTTAGACTCCTTGTTCCAGTGTCTTCCCTGTCTGTGGCCCTGGGCAGTGATGGTGTGGGGGGCTCAGCTAACTTCTCTGAGCCTCATTTTGCCACCAGGGAAAATGGAGGTGATAATGCCAATATCTTTGAATTATTATAATATTTAAACAATGTAGCAGAAGAGCAGAGCCTCTATGCTGCGGTTGCTGGGCCATCGTGATTTTACTGAACGCTAGCTGTGCACCAGATCTCATGCCAAGCACCATCTCATCCTTCCAGAAGCCCTATCGGAAGGAACAATTATTATCCCCATTTTATAGATAAAGAAACTGAGGCACAGAGAGGTTAAGTTACTTGTCCAAGGTCTCACAGTGAGTTAAGTCCCATGCAAGTTGACTTCAGCACCTGTCTTATATTATTACACTGTGGTCACTGATATTAATATTATCATTATTCTCTGAGCTTCTATCTCCTTACCCCTAAATCAGGGATGATGAGAACTGCTACAAAGATTGAGGGAGCCAAAGTGTGTAAACTATATAGCCTGGCACAAAGGAAGTGCTCAGCAAGCATGAATCCCCTCGCTGTCCCCCAGACCTCCCTCCCCACCCTTCCTCCTCTCTCTACCCAGTTTTCTCCACCTGAGAAGGAATCCTGGGACCTTGTGCAAATTCCGTGCCAGAGGGAGGCCAGCTGACCTTTGCCCTAGAAGCCCTCTGAGGGCCCCTGTCCTTGAGGTGCTTGGATGACTGCACAGCACAGCAAACCCGGCTGGCTGGAACGGCAGGTGCACAGCCTGAGCTGCGGTGACGCAAGTGCTAATCAAGCTGTCAGTCCTCACCAAGCCCGAATCCTCTGCAGGAGTCGGAAGGCAGTGCTGAGAGGCAGGAGAATCCGGGAGAGACCATGTCTCCAAGAATGCTGCAAAATACCCGCTATGACGGGGCCAGGGCACACGCAGACTTGAGGCACTTGCCTGCACAATGCAGTCCTCTGTCTGCCCCCATCCCACACCTGCACACACACGTGCACCATGAAATCTCTCACCACAGCTGAAAGCTCTAGGTCACTGCATTTGGACTTGAATCACGCAGATACGTCGTGCAATTCTCCTTTAGACCTAAGAATCGCCTCATTTCCCAGAAAGACAGTGAGAAATGTACTCCATCTCTGTCCCTTGAAATTTGGTTAAGAGATTAAATCTGAAGGAGGAAAATGAAGACATTCAGGTCCCTGTCCCCTCCCCGTGTGTCCCATGATGGTGGGGCCCAGCTCCAGGTGCTTCTCACCAGTCATGCACAAGGCCAAGACTGCCATCGTGGGAGCCCCCTCCCTGCTCATTCCGCTGGGTGGCAGTTGGGGTGGCCTCAACCACCTGCCCCGAGCAATGCCCGGGCATTGGAGCAGCAGCCCTGCACTCACGAAGAGCTCGAATGCGCTAAATGTGAAATCGCCTTTGGCACTTACTAGCTGCGCCATCGTGACCTCTCGCGCCCCAGTTTTCTCATCTGTAAAATAGGGGCAGCAGCAATGCCTGCCTTGTAGAGTTGTTACAGGAGTGAGATGAGTTGATATATGGGGAGCGTTTGGGGCACACTCTGGCACATGGCAAAGCACACGAAAGTGCTTTAAATAGTGAAGGATTAGTGTCAGTTTGGGGTGATGAACAAGTTCTGGAGCCAGATGGTGAGGATGGCTGCACAACAGTGTGAATGTACTTAGTGCCACTGAACTGTACCCTTAAAAAGAGTTAAAATGGTAAGTTTTATATTATGTACATTTTACCACAATTAAATAAAATGAAGAGTTAACAGGAGGGATGCGCAGTGAGGCTGTCAGAATGGCTTAAATCTGACCAAGTCTTGATACGCAGAGACAGCTTTCTCCCGGCAGAGGTCTCTGCATTAGCAACGATGTCATGAAAGTTGGACCAGGTCATTGCCAGGATTCCTTCCAGAAGCTTCTCTGATTCCCGCATCAGGCAACAGCAAAGACATAGCCTTCTCTTCCCAGCACCCATTGAGAGAATAGAGGCATGAGGCCAGTGAAAATAAAACACCCCTCAGGAGTGTCCCGGGTTCCTAATGTTCCCTGTGGGATGAGCCAGGCTTTTGAGTAGCCACCTGGCCCCCTGAATTTCAGAAGAAGCCAAATATCTCTGACCTCCCAAAGGTTGAAGGTGGGTGATAAACGTTCGCCTTGAGTGAATGCCTCTCTCAGAGCTGCCTGGGCATTCGCTGAGCCTCACAGTCCACAGCCCCCTCAGCATCCCTCTGGTGGGAGGAACAGCCAGAGGGGCCTTCTGTCCTTTTCCAACAAGGACACTGCCACCCAGAGAGGCGCATCGGCTCTGAGTTTCTGCAAAAGCCCTCTCTGTGAGGGAGGTGTCAGGGGACAGCTAGGTTTGCCCTTGGACACTGCTCTGCCAACCTTCCCTGCTCAGTGACCAGCGGGCTTGGTGGCATCTCTCCTGAGGACCTTGCCCGCCTCCCGGGAAACTCCATTCTGAATTCAGGGCCTCCCTGAGGATTGTCATCCTGTTCATCCAGGTTCATCTGCTGGCACCGCCTCTCACCAGCCATGTGACCTCCAGCAGGTTTTTGAGAGATACTTTGCTCCACTGAAACAGAATCCACCTCCCGGAGTTGGGAGGATTGAATGAGATTTAGTGTAAAAAGTATTTAGCAAAGTTCCTGGCACGTGGGAAGGGCTCGCGGTAGCCAGGAACACCTCCTGACCCCCAGCTAGGTGGAAAAACCCTTCTCCCTTCTCTCTTCATTTTTCATATTGAACAAAAGTAACACGGGTCTCAATCTCAGGCTTCCCAATTCAGATTGTTTGACAGCTTAGATACTGAGACCAAAGGGAGGGAAAAGGAGAAAGAAAGGATATGCCCTCCAGACAGATGATGGAGGGGCGGGGAGGTATACTCAGCCTGTTTAGGAAAACCAGCTGTTCTCAAAAACTTTTCAAATGGCTTTAGCAGCTGTGGCTGCCCCTGTACCCTGATGTGCTCACCTCGAAGGCCTCTGCCCCGCCCTCTGAGGCAGGACTTCTGCTTGGCTGCACTTGGGCTGAAGGTGGATGCTCACGATTGCAAAATATTCTATAATTTCATTAACTCACCTTGGCCTTGCCTTCAGCTTTTTCAAAATAAGGGATTATGAATATCGGAAAATATATCCAAGTGCAGTGGGAGGGGCTGCGTGTATTTCCCATGCGTATGGTATTTTTAAAAGATTATTTCTCCAACCAAGTTCCAGCAGCCGACCTTTGACAAGTCACTGAGTATCCCGGCCCCACCCCTCCTTTCCTTCTGGAGCACCTTCTTAAACTCCAAGTACCACCCGTGTCTACCCTGACTGCCAAGGTGGCCATGTCAGCACGCCATACCTGGTTCGCTTTGGAATCTTGCTTATGCTTTGTCTGCAGCAGAGGTTTCTAGCATGGGGTTCCTGATAAGCTCTAGGGATTTCCAGGAGGTCCCTTAAGGACCACCAGAGAAGAGAGCTGTGGGGACAGTTGCAAAGACCAGGCTCCAGCTCTCCACCCCCACCCTCAAGCAGGTTTCTCCACTTTAATTCTGAAGACAGTAGAGCACAATAGTTATTAAGGCTTGGCTGTAGAATACACCTATGCAACCTACTCCTAGCTCCGCCACTTACTTGTCATGCTACCTTGAAAAGGGTCACACACACACAGGCCTTACTTTCTTCTTTTGTTAAATGGGCAACATGATATAGGACCTCATAGCGTAGTGTTGAGGACAACGCAAGAAAACACAAAGCATTTAGCACGGTGACTGGCACATGCATACAAAGTGCTCAATAAATATGCCAGGTATTATTAGGAAATGTGAGATTTTATTTGAAGAAAGAGCTTTTTGTTAAAAACAAAAAGGTGCTAACCTCACTGATCTTGGGTATCAATGTCCAGAAATCCCGGGAAAGAGGCATTTGGATCCCCCGTGGGCTTTTCTAAGCAAGATCCATGCGCTAGGCATAGAAGTTTGAGAGCAAAAGCAAAGTAAAGAGTCGAAGAACTTCTAAACCGAAACCAGATAAGCAAATATAATGTCATCTGAGAGCCTGAGGTGAGCCCTGTGACAGAGGTCACACCCCCGGAGGACTCGCCATTAGCCACTTCTGGCCCATCCTACATGCACCTGAACCTCCGGGGCCACAGCACCAGGGCCACTCAGGGCGGGGCTCTCTCTGCCCTCTCCTAACGCCACACACCCAAGGCCATGGCCCTTTGCAGATACCCAGCCTGGCCTTCTCTTTCCCGGTCCTGTTTCCTACATGGTTCCTGGGATTTGCTTTTCCATCTCAGGGTCTAAATCATCCCACAGGCCAGGCTGGGAAGCCAGGAAGGGCATTGGTTGGTGCTACGCTGGCTCTGGGAGGAAACCTGGGAGCAATTTATCATTTCAGGTTTTCCTTCGTAAAGCCCTTCCTTCCAGTGACAAAGCTGCAACTGACAGGGCCCCTGCTACCGGTTCATTCCCCACCTCTCTTCGGTGCTGCCTCGGGCAAAACACTTTCCCAACTCCCTATGCTAGTAAATGGTCGCTAATTATGGCCCGAAGTTGTCTAGCCCAGGCCTCCTCTGACCCAGACTGTCTGTCTCACCCTAGCCAAGCCCTGGGCTGGCTTTGTTCTTCTTCCTCAGCTAGACTAAGGAAGGCCTCGTTTCCCCGAGAAAAAATGTAGTCCACAAATAATAACTAGTAACAGATGACTTACACTGGAAGCTTACTGTTGTTCAGATACTGTTCCTTATATGCATTGCTACTTTTTCACAACAAACGTCCTAGGAGGTTACAATTATTATTTCTGTTTTATCCATGAAGGAAGATGAGATTCAGAAAGGTTAGGAAACTTTGTTAGATTTGCACAGTTAATAAGTCGAAGAATGAGGACTCCAAATTAGGAAGGTCCGTCTCCACAGCCCAAGCTTAGTTACCCCACACAATCCTGTGACTCCCATCGGAAGGTCCCTTCCACCCCAGGAGGACCACTGGCAGAGTCCTAGAATGGAGGATGGGAACAAGAGTGAGTGAATCCCTATAGCTGTGGCAGCTTCATCTACCTGCACGGACTTTCCCATCAACGCTCCCCCAGTCGGGTGGGGAGAAAAATGGAGTTGTCCTCCAGAGGGACATGACTCAAAGTTCTAAGTTCAAACTACTTTTGCAATCTGCAAATTTGGCATTCTGCAGCATATCTATTTTGGTGTAATATAAAAATGAAAATTTTCCCAAAAATTTTTGCTTTGGGTGAGGCTCCAAGAAAATAAACAGTGTTGGCCCCAGAATTTCTATATAGGAAGGGCTTGGGGATGGCCAAAGGACTTGTCTAGAAATGGGTTTTGGAAGACATGGCAAAAGGACTTGTCTAGAAATGGGTTTTTAGGAACCGTCGAGAAGACTTTAGTTGTCTATAACGAAGAATGGATGTGAGGGATTAATGGACCCACCCTCTGGCATTTCTACCGAAGATGCACAATGAATATCATGTGACTTCGATAGCCTGTTCTTGTGCACCCTGGGGAAACAGCACCCTCACCACCACCCTCCCCTCTGCCCCAGTCTCAAACGGAAGATCCTAGTATGTGTCCTGATGATCAGAAATTTTAAAAAGTCATACCAGCTCACACGTGCCTCCATCTTTTAAACCAAAGATGGCAGCATTAGGCCACCTTACACATGCTGGCAACACAAAGACAAATTAGCTTGGTTTCTACTATAATTTCCTTATTTTTTATGAAGAAAATAAGCCAAAGATCTGGAAAGAAACAAAGCTGCTTGCATATACATTTTGAAAAATTAGAAGTGTTTTAGGAAACGCAACCAAAGTGGTGGTATGGGGAGCCCAGGAGGTAGCCCTAACATTGACAAATATAAATGGATGGATTTAATGAGCCTTTACTATACGCCCGGCCCTTTTCCAAGTAATTGACTTCCTTTTAATAGAACATTAATTTTCAAGGAGCCCTTGGAGCTCCACCTTCACCTCCACTCCCAGCAAATCAGGGCTGCTTTTTTCAGATAAGTTTTAACTTGAAGAAAATACTATTTAACTAAAAAATGAACAACCGCCAAAAAAACCCTCAGAAGTCTTAGAAGCCCACTCTAAACAATAATCCTAAAGACAGCGGACCAAAAGCCTGTGGAATTCTTCATCGCAAAGTGATGGCCAGGAGTGATCCAGCCCATGGAAGAGTTTTGACCGGGCTTCCCCAAATTTGTTAAAAATCAAATAAGTTGTCACGCTTAAACATAGAAATCAGGAGATTTCGATTGACAGTCTGGTCCTGGCAACACGAGGCCCACCTTTCACTTGGCCGTGGTCAATGAGAGTCAGGCAGCAACTGACCACTTGAGCATGAACTTCCCAAGCCCCACCGTCCTCCCTCTGGGGCCCCTCCAGGCATGGGCGTCACCTGCTGACCCTGTGGGCATTGGGTGCACCAGCCCAGCTCTGAATGCTCATGAAGCCCTCCTTCTGGATTTACATACATCCCATGGTAAAGCGTCACTTGTGAGAATTCTCCCAGAATTGCTGGAAACTACCTCTAGCTCCTCAGTCCTTCTTCCCAAAGCAGCTGGCTCTGAAACAAGTGTCCTGACCCACTTCAGACTTCAAAGGAGCTGGCAGAGCCCGATGCTAAATAGTGGCCTGTGAGCACTGGGATTAAGCCTCCCAGGCCCGGGCGGGCCACAGCAGGTCACCAGGCAGAAGGGCCCTCGCTCGGCTTCCCCAGAAAGCTTAGATTGTTTTAGGAATGACAGATGCCTTGGGAAGATCACTTTACATTTCCAGACAGTGCAACCTATGAAGGACGATCCATTCTGTGGGTATAAAACCCGTCCTTTTCTTTGTCCTGAGTTCATGTCTTCCAAGTAGCGAAAGGGTCTTCTTCACGTTGTTCACCACGGTTGTAAACGCAGTCATCATCATCCCTCCACTCTCTCTCTGATTTTCCAAACCTAGATTATGTTTATGATTTTAATGCCTGCATCCAAATCCTGTCTCAGTCACTCTTTGCGATGTGTGCTCACCTGGGTCCTCCCCAGCCAAGAAGAGTAAGGCCCACTGTGAGGCCCAGGTCCAGAGGCGGGGGGTTGGCAGGGGCCTAAGTCCCTTCCTGACTGGCCGTGCGGCCTTACAGGGGCCACGTCACTGCCCAGAACCTCGGTTTCCTCCCCTGTAAAGTGGAGATAATAACTGACATTCCGTCAGCGGGTCGCACGCACTGAGCACCCACAGTGGGCCAGGCCGGGTTCGGGGCGCTCCTGGTTTGAGGTCTAGGGGGAGAGGGGTGAATCGTCTGCCCTCTGCGGAGGGTGCCTGAGGGGTGCCGAGTGGGGAGGGAGGACTCCGAGGGGGCGGCGAGCTGCGGTCCGGAGCATGAGCAGGAATTACTTACACGGGATTCCACGTCCGGGGCCAGGAGAAGCCCCTGGGGGAGACGCCGGGCCGTGAAGCCACCGTGAGGGAGCAGAGCAGGACAGGGGCGGCTGGGAGCCGGACGAGCCGGCCTCCCTCACATTTGCGGCCCTCCTCCGCCTCCCCTTCATGAGGAAGGGGCCGTGGAAAGACGCCACCACTGAAAGGCGCCCCCTGGGTGCCCTGGTGTCACTGAGAACGGCCGTTTCCCGCCCAGCTCAGGGAGGGGGCTGTGGGAAGGACTTGGCTGGTGAGAGAGAGCCGCTGCCACCACCGCTCGGCTCCGCGCCAGGGGCCGAGCCGCACACAAAGCTGCTCTGTGGGCAGCTTCAGAGTCAGGGCTGGGAGCAGGGAGCCCGCGCCAGCAACACCTTCCTAGTGTCGGGGCCTGCTCCCCACCCTGCATTTCTCCGAATGCTGGAGGCCCTCTGGGCTCCCACAACAATATGGCCCTCTGCAAGTGCCAAAGAAAATAACGGGGGACGGGGATTTGGAAAGGGGAGGGGATGGGGACCCGGTGAAACCTTTCCACGAAAAGAAATGAACTCTGTACTGTACAAGGGCGTCCTGCGCTGTAAGGCCCTAGAGCTTTGGCTTGGGTCTGTCTTGTTCTTTCATACATAACCCCAGCAGGACGTTTCAGGCTCACTCCAACAGCCAGATAACTCCCAAGCCATGGTGGAATTACACATGGATTGTACAAGCAAGATTTTTAATTAAGCTTTAGAATTCCTTATTTGTGTAGAGTGGTGGAAATGACCAAGAAATAATAAGTATAGAGCAAACGAATTTGGCGAGATCAGGTTTTAAGTATCTAAATATTGTTTTTCTCATGACAAATTTTCACAGGTGTTTTGTTACGAGCCAGATTTTCATTTTTTAAAAAATGAAACTTGGTGGTATGTGAAATTTAGACCTACCACGCTGCTATTTCACTTTCATTGCCTTAGTTGCTTAATATTTAAGCTCTGCTTCATGCTACCTTTTGTCTGTGTTTCAAATCTGCATAAGCCTCCTTTATTTCGTAGACTTGAATGATAAAAATTGTTTCTCATGTTAAGTATGCTCAGAGTTTTAAATGTTAAAGAATGTTGTGTAACATTTTTCCAATGAAGTCTTTGAGTTTCTAAAAATTTTAAAAGAAAGAAAAGGAATAAAGTCTGCAGCACACAGATAGCCATCTCGGGCAGGGCCCTGCACAGGACCCACGGCTGAAGAATTTCAAGGCTCATAAACATCTCTCATCAGAATACCGGGAAAGTCCAAAGGCCCCTTAGGTTTACTCGAGCCAGAAATCAGTAGATAAAAGCACAGACAGGACTCAGGAATGGCCCCCTGTTTTCCCAGGAGTCCCTGCCCACCGCAAAGCACCCCCGTGGGCCTGGTGGGCCGGCTCCGGCCAGTGAGCAGAGAGCAGGAACTGGGTCGTCGGCCTCAGTGGCCCCTGGCACTTCTCCTCTGCCATGTAGAGGCTACAACACCAGCCTTGACCAGACTGGCACAGTGTTGACTCTTTGATCTTCATGCCTATAAAACTGTGGTGAGAATTGTTAAATAAATTAAAACAAATCTATCTGTTTCAGCTCAACTGCCCCTCAATCCACTCCTCAGTGGGAAAAGAGATTTTTGGAAGGGCTCTGAGTTTCAGGGGGAGCCTCATTTTCCTCCTTGTGAAAGAGCCCAATCGCACCTCCTGGACAGGATTGTTGGGAGGACGTGAGAAACCTGAAATGACGGTGACAAGGACGTGGAATGCCTCCGCTGGGGCTTAGTGGGCGGTAGCACCTGGCGGGGCGGAGGACCCGTCTCCTGCCTGGGATCAGAAGTACCGTAGCTCTGTTGGGGACAGTGGCAGCCAACGCAGCATTTAAAGGCAGAGTGGCAGTAGCACCGCTGCTGTTTGCTGTGGGGGTGACAGCTTGCAAATGGCCCTTTCTGCCTATGTCAGCTTGGCCGTTCTCTGCCCCCCACCTTTCTCCTCCGCCTTCTCATTCTCTCAGCTCTCCATCGGCATCTGTCTCTGCCTCTCTTTCTGGATTCCATCTCTGCCCTGCTCTGCCCCTCTGAGGACCAGGACGATGGGATGGAAAGAGCAGTGGCTTTCATGGTCAGGCTGGGGTTCAAACCCAGCTCTGCCCACACTGGCTGTGGGATCTTGAGGAACTATTCCATGACACTCAAGCTCCTCATCCGTGACCTCCTGGGGGCCAGGGACCAAACCTGTCTTATCTACCATGAATCCTTAACACACAATTTGTTGCTTCACACGCAGTAGATGTTCAACAGTAATGTTAACAATAGCATTAAAATCGTCCAGGCTCTGTTCCAAGTACTTTTATGTAATTAACTCATTCGATGCAGAACAATCCTATGGTAGAGGTGCTGTAATTATCCCCATTTTACCAATAAGGAAATTAAAGCTCTCGTTTGTTGAATGAATGACTGAACCAATGTCATAACAAATACAAGAATTATTTATGTCAAAGAGCCTTACCGAGTACCTGGTTCCTCACCTCTTTTGTACCCTAAGTCTGTTTCTCCTGGGAACAATGGGACATGGCTGTTGAGTACATTAGCCCCAAACTCAGCAGCCCTGTGAGTTGAGCATATTATCCCCATTCCACAGATGAAAAAACTGAGGTATCAATGCCTACAGACCTTGCCCAAGTGGAAAAAATCAGGATTAGAACCCAGGCCTGTTAGACTACTGATTTTGTGCTCTTGATACCGTGTTGTCTGAAACCAAACAACCGAAGGCCCTTTCTCTTCCATTCTCCACTAGATCCCCTGTCTTCTAAGCACTGGCACTAGGTCTGGTTATTTCTCACCACCGTCATTCCCTCTGGGGCCCCAAAGTCCATCCGTAGGAGCCAGTCCCTCTGGGTTTCTCTGCAGAATAGAAGGTGACCTGGGCCCCTGCAGACCACCAAGGGCTGGAGGCCCTTTCAACTCACTGGATGCAGAATGAGGATGTTACCATAACAGGTGCCTCCTTCGGGGCCCTCCCAAAGGCTCTCCCAGGGACCGTCACCACTGACCTCTCTCTCCTCTGGTGCAGCCTGTGATTCTTACTGGACATCAGTCCACCCCGAATACTGGACTAAGCGCCACGTCTGGGAGTGGCTCCAGTTCTGCTGCGATCAGTACAAGCTGGATACCAACTGCATCTCCTTCTGCCACTTCAACGTCAGCGGCCTGCAGCTGTGCAGCATGACGCAGGAGGAGTTCGTGGAGGCGGCCGGCATCTGCGGGGAGTACCTGTACTTCATCCTCCAGAACATCCGCACACAAGGTCAGTGGCCAGCGGGCCAGGCCTCGAGGGGAGGGGCGTGAGATTGGGACCAAACGACTTCAAGAGGTCTTTCTCCACCATGCGACTCGCTCAGCAAAATTGCATTAACTAGAACTCTCTCCTAACCAAAACCTCTCAGTAACTGGAAGCTCCAGTGTGCTAGAATTAAGAATTTTAGTTAAAGGGAGCAAGTTGCAAGAAAGCAAGTTGAGTACATTTTTTAAAAAAAGAAAGAAAAACTAAAAAACACGTTCAGGGACTGCCCAGGAACAAAGCTGATAAAAACAAAATAACGCAGTGTGTTCATAAAGACTTGAAACCATAAAGGTTGGACAAAACGGGGTTTCTGTTTTCCTCTCGTTGAGCAGAAGGGGAATAGAATTCAACAAGCTCTTTCTCTTCTAGTTTCCAGAGTCCAACTGATTTGGGTTTCATCACATTCCTAATAGTCAGGCATCGAATGGCCAGAAGGTGGCGCCAGTAGCATTATCCCTTCAACATGCCCTTTGAGAGCAGAATGTTGATGAACATGGTTTGTTTTTCTGTTTTTTTATTTCAATCCAAAAAGGTTTTTTGAAAACATCTAATTCTGTGTCCCAAAGTCACAGATAGAGGAACTGATGTCCAGAGCAGTTAAGTGACTTCCTCAAGGTCACACAGCCAGCGGTTGATTCACAGAAAATCAGTACCGACAAGGGTTTGGAGATGAGAAAGCCCCACGTTCCAACCCTGGAGCCAACACGTCCCAGCCATGGGACCTTTGGCAAGTGGCTTAACCTGTCTGAGTCTCCACTGCCCCATCTGTCCAATGGGATATGACACACACCTCCACGGGCTTTTTTGGGGAGGATTCGGTGAAATATTACCTGCCACAGCATATAAGGACTGGCAATTCTCACATCAAAAAATACCTGTCCCTGGTCCCATTACCTCAGGGATCTGTGCAAAACAAATAAACTAAAAGCCACCTGTTTTTTTAAATGCTGTAAATTGCCTCTTCTTATTCTAAGGACTCCCTGGAGCCACAGTGCCACCTCCAGTGGTGGAATTTCAGGCATTTTCTGCCAGGAGGGTTTCATGTTGGGCAGTAAAACTATCTACTCCACCACTCTGCTCCATTCTGAAACCCCTCAGCAGGTCTGTGTATTGTGGATCGATTGCAGAGATATGCGTACTGTGACCAAAGTTTCCTCTGTCCCCATTTGCCCAGGACACGTTTTCACCTGTTATCCTGGAATAATTATGATTAGCACCGTGCTGCTTTTCATTCTCAAAGGTATTTCCATTTGGACCACAAATTATACGGTGAAGCGGCTATTACCTAGTGTAAGCTTTATGTTACCCCACAGATTAGGGTTTTGGCAGAATAGGACCCAGAAGGAGGCCATTTTGACATGGAATGGAGCTTGAGGGAGCTCCAGGGCCGGGCGCCATCTGGGTATTGCATCAGTGGGTATTGCAGTAGCATGTGAGGGCCCAGGAACCCGGGGACTCAGGTCAATGGAAGGCAAGGTTGCAGGATGGGTGGAGGCAGAGAGTGGCTTTCACGGTGCAGGAAGGGAACGAGTCCCTCAGCAGTCCCTGATCCTGTCCTTGGTTGGTCCTGTGGGCAGAGTCACCGAGACACCGTGGCTGACCAACTCCAATGAAAACATGGCACCAGAAATAAACAATCACAAATGTGCCCTGATCCAGCCTCCTTAGTTAATAGGAACTTGGTCCTCATGTTGGACACCAAGAAAGGAAATAGGTGTCCTTTGGCCTATACTGCTACCTGAAGACATGATCTGAAACTCCTGACTCAACCCCGGATCACCCCTTTCTACAGAGGAGGGAACCGAGGCTGGGACACCATCTTCCAAATCCTCGTTAAGCTCAGTGTTCATGTTGGATTTTGCACTTCTTAGAGCCTCTTATGCCCTCCTGCAGCTCTCTCCTTTGACCAGCATGTAACAGGCATTCAAATCCCAGAAGGAGTAGAGGCCACACCGGAGATTGTGGACTCTTACAGCCAAAGAGGAGCTTAGCCGGTATTTTGTCTCATGTTGCCAAGAAAACCAATGAGCCCAGAGACCAGGTGACTGGCCAAGACCGCACAGGGTCAGCAGCCCAGCCCCGCTCAGAGCCCAGCCCTCCTGGCCCCCTCAGTCAGAGCCCACCCAGTGCCTGCTCAGAAAACATACAGGGGCTGCTGGGAGACCCAGCCCCAGGCTCGCTTTCCAAATGACCTTTAAAAACAAGATTGTCACCTCTTAGGGTCGGATGGTCTCCAAGATTCCTCTAAAATGAAATATCTCTCAGAGGGGACAGTCACTCCCCTTCCCTCCAACACCTCCCCTGGCCTGGCCAGGGGAAACCAGGATTACATGATATGATTTGTGGATTTCTTTTTCTTTCCCAGGTTACTCCTTTTTTAATGATGCTGAAGAGACCAAGGCCACCATCAAAGACTGTAAGTAACCAAGGCTATGTCACTGCTGTCATTGGACACATGGGCTTGATCACTCTTTTAGGACCATCCTGAAAGGCTGATGATGGATTGAAACCACCACAGACTTGGAGAAGACAGTGGGGAGGAGCGTGGTGAGAGAGTGTGTGCATGGGACTTTGGGACCACAGCTTGGGTCTATGGAGTCCTGATCCTCCCAAGACTCCACTTCTTTATACAATGATGTGACCCTTGCAGGGTTGGGGTGAGTCTGAGAAACAATGTACACAAAGAACTGGTGTATGCCACCAGTGCAGATGCTCCAACAACCAGGGTGCAGTGGCTCATGCCTGTGGTCCCAATATTTTGGGAGGCCAAGGCAGGAGGATTGTTTGAGGCCAGGAGTTCAAGACTAGCCTGGGCAACATGGCAAGGCCCCATCTCTGCAAAAAAAAAAATTTTTTTAATTAACTAGGTGTTAATTTAAAAAAAAATGTGCCTGTGATCCCAGCTACTTGGGAGGCAGAGTTGGGAGGATCACTTGAGCCCAGAAATTTGAGGTTAGAGTGAGTTGTGATCATGCCCCTGCACTCCAACCTGGGTGACAGAGTAAGACCCTGTCTCTTAAAAAAACAAAAACCAGTACCTGTTAGTCATAATCCTAATAATTACTATTAGAAGCCTTATGGTTGGTAATGTTTAAGGAGAATCTGAGCTAAGTAGGTCAAGTTTGTAATTATGAGATGATGGAGGATCTCAAATAACCTTGTTGATTCTGAAGAGTAACCCTCCTTGCTTCACTTTTGCAGGTGAAGAAGGTTTAGGAAGGTGAACTTGGGTGCTTTCATTTTTTAAAGATGATGGTGTATATTATTGCTTTAGTTATTGAGTCCCCAGGGGCCAGGAGGAGACGTGGTCCTGGACAAGTCCCTTCCCTCTGTGGACTTCAGCTCAGTCACCTGCAAAGAGAGGGCAGAACACACGGTGACTTCCCAGGCCTCTGAGAGGGGCGAGCAGAGGGGCAGACACAGGGGAACTGTTTCTTATGGTTTAGTTTTTCTCTCACTAAAGTCCCAGACCATCGACTGAGGATTCAGGTTATTTGGCTTTTGGTTGACAAAGGTTTTCAGTGTTTTTTGTGTTTTGGTTTGGTTTTGGAGCTTTAGCACAGGAATGGCCAGGTCTGTGAACCGCAGCTCTGCCCACCCGTGAACAAAGCTCCCACGAGTTTCTCGGCGCTGATGGAATCCCCTCTGATCCACCCACAGCTGCCTGGGGGATGCAAATCCCAGCTTTCACCACCCAGCCTGCAAGAAATGAGCCTACTGAGGCCCAGGGGACATTACTGTGTCCAAAGGCTTGAGCCCACGTGGCATTTGCTTTACTCTCTAAGTAGCAGGCGACTTTGACCTGACCAATCATTTCTCCAGGTGTCAGTGTCCTCGCCTGTCTTCCTGGGGGCAAAAGGAAGTGGATGAGCCAGAAAGAGGTGGTGTGCTCCATAAGTTCTTTAGAAGTAGGTGTTACCTGAATATAGAACTAGCCACAGTTAGGTTCATTGCGGCGATGATGATGATGATGATGACAATTGCAGCTTGCTACAAGCCAGGCTCTGTGCTAAAATCTTTACAGCTGTCGTCTCAGGTAATCTTCCCCATAACCCTACAAAACAAGTACTAGTACCATAGCCTTTTTATAGGGGTAAGAACTGAAGCTTAGAGGTTAAAGATGACATGGTTAGAAGGTGGCAGATGACCCAGATGTGTCTAAATCTGAAGCTCTTAGCCCTTTTGGTCCTCTTATCCATTTCTTCCTTTCCCTTTTCATTTGTTCATCGATTCATTCATTCAACAAATGTTTATTGAACACCTGCTATGTGCCAGGCCCAGAGTTAGGCACTATGGTGTCAGCAACAAGCACAACTTAGGTCTTTCCCTCATTGATGCAAGGGAAGGAGAGAGACATTAAACAAACAATCCAAATAATAAGTAGGTAAGTGCTAATCACGATGCTGTTTATAAAGGGAAAGTGCAGGGTGCTTTGCGCATGACGGAGGAAAGATGGTATTTAAACTGGGGTCCAGGGAAGACTTTTTAGAGAAAGAGATATTTCAATTAGGCCTACAGGATGAGCAGAAGTTATCCAGGAAAAGAGGGGAAAAAGAGGTTACAGGGAGAGAATGGCAAGTGCAGAGGGGCCCTGGGGCAGGAACATTCTTGGTGTCCTTGAGAAAGAACCAAAGGAGGCCAGAGGGTCTAGCATCAGGTTGTCCAATACAGGAGCCACTAGCCACATGGGACCAGTTAAATTAATTAAAATTAAATTATTAAAATTCAGCTCCTCGGTCGCACCGGCCACATTTCAAACGCCCAGTGGCACAGGTGGCTGGGGCTGCCGTATTGTACAGCTCAGGTGTCCACCACCACACCTGGACCGCGCATTGGCAGACTCTCGTAGCATTGGCAGGAGGAGAGATGGGAGCTGAGGCCCAGAGCACTGCAGGGCCAGACCAGGCACAGCTTTTGGGGTAGCAGAGTTTGGATTTCATTCTGAGCAGGCTGGGAAGCCAATGAAAGGTTGTAGCATGAAAATGATAAGGTGGGCTGGGCGCGGTGGCTCACGCCTGTAATCCTAGCACTCTGGGAGGCCTAGGCGGGAGAACTGCTTGAGGTCAGGAGTTTGAGACCAGCCTGAGCAAGAACGAGACCCCATCTCTACTAAAAATAGAAAACTTAGCCCGGCATGGTGGTGAGCGCCTGTAGTCCCAGCTACTCGGAAGGCTGAGGCAGGAGGATCACTTGAGCCCAGGAGTTTGAGGTTGCAGTGAGCTACGATGACACCACTGCATGCTACCCAGGATGAGAGAGCAAGACTTTGTCTCAGAAGAAAAAAGAAAATGACAAGATGCCATCTACATTTTAAGGTGCTCTCTCTGGCCGCTGTGTCTGGGAGAGTGATGGAGGTGGCCCAAACCAGGCGAGAGGGAAGAGATGGAGGGAGAAGTGGTGAGACAAGGACCCCGTGCTGGCATCTCTGGAGCATGCACTTGAGGAGACAAGTCTACTGATGCTGGCTGGCATGGATCTGCCCAGCGTGGGCTCTGCTCAGTCCGCTCCCACTGGGAGACCAGAGCAAGCCTGAACTCAGGGTTAGGAAGTCTGGAAAGTCCACCCGGAAGCCAGCCCCACAGGCTCTGCCGTGTCCAGCCTCTGCTGCCTTGGGCAGGACACCGTGGCCTTTTCCCTGGCCCCTGAGGCCCGTCTCTGGCTCTCCCACAGCCCTGACAACCACGCTTTCCCAAGCAGAAGTCCTAATGGACAGTTCGATGGGCGCAGGGTAGGTATGAGGACAACAGGCGAGCCCATTCTAGAAAATCCAGGACATGTGGCCACCGTGCCTATGGCCCAGGTGATGTTTCATGGTCTCAGACACCCCCGACCCAGAAACGAGCGGCCACCTTTCAATGTTGATGTGCCGTCCAGAGCCAAGACCTGGCCAGTGAGGACAAAGGGCACCCTGGGGCTTCCAGCAATGTTCCCACTGGGTCATCAATGCAAATTCATAGCTATCGTTACCATTTATTAAGCACTTACTACGTGGCAGGTGTGGTGCTGTGCCGAGTGTCCTGCATACATTATCTTATTTAATCCTCATCCTGACCCCATCAGGCAGTGTCGTGATCTCCACTTGCATCTGAGACCAGAGATGTAGGGACCTATGAGTAAATGCCAGGCTGGGATTCCAACTCATCCTCTCAAAGCCAATGCTCTTGTGCATTGAGCACACACCCACGTGCACACACGCTCCCAGACCCTTCTTTTCTCTCCGTTGCCCACTTGGTTGAGATCCAAGGCCCAGGAACTCCTCTAGGTCTGGGCCCAGCTTGAAAATGACTCGGACAACAGGATAATTTTCAATTTAGCACCCACTGAAGGTGCCCGGGCCCAACAAGCTACGAAAGCGTCAGAGCTGGCCGAAGTGAAGCAACCCACCCCCTTCCCTACTCTGCCTCTGCTGTCCCCCGGCCCCCTGCTCCACAACCTTCTGCTGCAGAAACGCCAGCAGGGGGTACACCCAGCCCAAGGACAAAGCCTATGGCCCTGGCCTCACTGCTGGCACCTCCCTGCTCCTGAGCCTCAGAGTGTCCCTGTGCCATCCTGGCCTGGGCTGCAGGTGCTGGACCCACATGTCGTGGGGATGTGATGAGCTTGTTTTGGAAGCCCTGCCACTCAGACCTCCATCCCGGCGTCTAGAAGACTGTTGGCTCTGATTTTAGTCGACAACTGAATATTTCCTTTGGCCACATTTTTAAAGTTTCCCATCTCAAGGCCAACCAAACCTCTCCAAATCCCACAGACAGCACCAACCCAGGCCATGCCGGTCCCCACACCCCACACCAGGCACAGCCCAGCTGCAGGGACACACTCAAGATGATGACGGTTGTGATCCAGGAAGGGCTGCGCCCCGAGACACCACTGGCATTTGTAGAGAAATTGAGCGGGAGCACAGTGCTGCCAAAGCCCCACCAGCTGATCTTGGTGGAGGTTTGATCTGGGAACCAGCCTCCATATTGACACCGCAGCAATGACTGCCACCCCTCTGCGCCCACCCCTGCCCACCGCCACCCCCGTCAGCCAAGAGAGGCCTCGTGTCTAGTCAACCCGTGAGTACCTTCAAAGCCACCGCTGCAGAACGAGGAGCAGACGGAACAGGATTGTCTCCGGCAAGACCCAAAAGGAGAAACTCCTGCCATCCCCGTTACCCCGGCTGATGCCGCCTGTGCTCTGTCCCTTCTGTCCAGCCGGATACCCTTCCTCCAAAACACAGGATGGACATCAGAAATTACAAGGGCAACTTTTTTCCTCCCACTTCCTGCCATTCTGGCATTTCACTGAAAGCTTATTGCCTATTCAGAGTTAATAATTCACCTCTGTCTCTATGAATCCATTTATTTTCTCTCTTCCTAAAAGATTAAATCAAAACAACAGACAAGTCTGGGATAATAGTAGATGTCCACCGTAACAGTGGGTGACACAGAGCGAGCATCTGGCCATAGCAAATGCTCGACAAATTTTAATAATAATTATTCATTAAATGTCTATTGAACACCTACTATGAAAGACATGGTAAGGTCGTAGTTGTGAACATTAGCTTTACAACAGACACTCTCTGGGTTCAAGTCCTGGCTCCACCATCTGGATAAAATTCCTAAACTCTCCTGGCTTCAACTTCCTCCTCAATAAAATAAAAATTGCAATAATATCACAGGGGGTTGTTGTAAAGATTAAATGAGATAGAGTATATGAAGCACTTAGTATTTAGTGAGTACTCCATAAATATCACCTGTTAGGAGAGGAAGGAAAGAGACAAAATGGATCTTTACAGTGGAGAGGGACCAGTGCTGTGATACCCGGAAACACACACAGGTGCGATCTGTGGAGCTCAGAGAGCTCTAACCCAGAGGGTGAATCAGAGAAGGCTTCCTGAGTCCACTGGGTAGAAGCGGGGCAGGAAGCCTGTGCAAAGGTCCTGAGGCAGGAGAATGCCAAGCCCCAGTGGAACCATCTGACCCAAGAGAAGGGAAGAAGTTGGAGAGCAGAAAGAGATATGGCTGGAGACCTGGTTGGGGGTCAGTTTGTGAAAGGCCTAACCAATGTGGCAGCCTTCATCTTGGAGATGACAGGGAACCACTGTGGGATGTTCAGCCAGCGAGTGACATGACCCAGTGGCACTGAGGAAGGTCACCTTGGGCAGCAGAGAGGTCCCTTGACAACATGTCCATTCTTTCATTCTAGACTGTAGAGTAGGTACAGTTAGCCTAGTCTAGTATAGTGGCTGCTCAGTGATACTGCACTGTGCTAGGTGCTGGGGGGCACAGCCGGAAACACAAATCCTGCCCTCTCGTGGGCACAGATGGTGAACTACAGAAATAAATACGTCACACAGTATGCTCGAAGATGACAAGGTAAGGGAAGTGCGTGTGGAGACAAAGTGCAATTCCAACTCGGGTAGTGGGAGGAGACCTCACTGGGAGGTGATTTTGAGCGAAGACGGAGATGAGGGCATGAACCTACAGATACCCAAGGCAGAACGTCCGGGCACAGGGGAGAGCTGGTGCACAGACTCCAAGGAGGAATGTGCCTGCATGTTCAGAAAGAGCCCGAAGCCAGGATGGCTGGAGCGAAGCAGGCAAGGAAGGCAGAGACTGGAGTGGGGTGGGAGGGGACAGATCCGGGACTGTCATCTCTTTTTAAGCATGTTCTACTTTGGGACAATGCTTGTCCAAGTGTCTCAGATGGTTATGTCCAGCTTGAGTTACCCTTTAACTCAGCATCAAGTTATTGCCCTACCTTCTTTCTTCATAAGCTCTAGTCTCTTTGCTTTGGCTTGTGTCCCTTCCAGTCCCTTCCAGAGAGATCACCTTAAAATGTGGATCTTCACTTTACACCTTCATGTAAAATCCCAAGTCCTTACCATGGCCTGCAAGGAAGGCCCCATGAGGCCTGCTGGCCGCCCGCCACCCTAACATCCTCACTTCCTGCTCTGCCCCTGGCACATGGCACGCCTGCCTCGCTGGACTCTGCACGTTTGGCTTTGCACGCACTGTTCCTTCTGCCTGGAACACTCTTCTCCACCCCCTCACCCCGACTCCCTCTCGACTTTCTCTCTTAGCATAAATGTCTCCTCTCCCTGAGGCCCTCCCCGCCACCCTGTGTAAAGTAGGTGCTATGCCCAGTATCTGATGTCCTGCTTCCTTCCCAACACTTAAAATGATGGGGGATTTGTTTGTGTCGCTTGCGTTTGACCTGGCCCATTTGCAAATTCCACATGAGCAGGGACCATGTCTGCGTGTTCACTCTTGTATTCCCAGCAGCAAGCCCAGAACCTGGCACACGGTACGTCCCCAGTGTTGAATACAATGCCCCTTAAAGGTATACACTGCGTGTCTTCAGCATCTTTGCACCTCCCACCTGCTAATCACCCCCAAAGTGCCTAATACGGTGTCTTCTACCACAAAGGCATTCAATTACATGGGCTCATTTTGCTGTGATTTGAGGTCTGAATGTAGCCTCTATATTCCTTTCCATCACTACAAATTACTGTATTTCAGATGCCGACTCCAACTGCTTGAAAACCAGTGGCATCAAAAGTCAAGACTGTCACAGTCACAGTCGAACAAGTAAGTGCAGAGATGCCATTTTCCATTTCTAATTTCTTAAAACCATTCCTGAGACAAAATAATCTACTTTAATCAGCTTTAAAACAAAACATTTGAGAGGGACCCGTTATTTTCCACGGAAGGTAGTAGAGAAATCAATGATTGCTCTTATACAAGTTATCAAGATCAGATTTATTTCTTTTCACTTGGAAATAGCATTGTAAGAATTAAAGTGAGGAAGTAAAGAAATTTTCTATTCCACGTTGTATTTCAGAATAAGGGTTTATTTTTCCTGGTCCATTGCAGTTTCCTCTTACCGAAGTATTCGGGGAAGGATAGTGAGGGAAACACCCAGAGGTGGCAAACCTGTTAGCCTTTTCCAGCACTAAAAAATCCACCCAGCACAGGGTCAAACCTGTGAGTTCACAAATTTGTGCGTAGAAAACAACCATTACGTGCTAGGTGTGGTTCAACCCCTTGATATATATTAAATCATGAAATCGTTCCTATAAGATAGGTACTCTTATTATCCCATTTTGCAGATAAAGTAACTATAGAGATTGGGGTTACAGATGTACGAAGAGGCAAATTCAGGACCCAAACCCAGCCAGTGGGTCACCAGAGCTGGCCCTAACCCCCATGTCATAGAAAAAGAGATTTTCATGAAAAACAAAACTTGCAGGATTGGTCCACAGACAGCCTTGGCTATGGGATCTTAATACAACCACACCGCCGGTCAGAAAGAAGAATGAAAAGACCATTTGACTGTCATTTCATTCATTCCATACAATAAATCTGTAGTTCCATAGAACATCTGTGAGCTGTGGTACTGCCCGGCAGTATAAACTTGGTGTCTCTGTGTGTGTGTGTTGTAATTGCTTTAATGGAAGACAGACATCTTGGTAGGGTTCCAGGTAGAGCACTCAGTCATAACTATGGGAAATGTCCCCACAAAGCAGCAATTCTCATGGGTTAATGAGAAGATATACAACTTTTCTCTTAAAGTTAAAAGATATGTATATTTTAAGTGGCTAATTTTTTCCCCTTTTCAAAAGGCCTCCAAAGTTCTCACCTGTGGGAATTTGTGCGAGATCTGCTTCTGTCTCCTGAAGAAAACTGTGGCATTCTGGAATGGGAAGATAGGGAACAAGGCATTTTTCGGGTGGTTAAATCAGAAGCCCTGGCAAAAATGTGGGGACAAAGGAAGAAAAATGACAGAATGACGTATGAAAAGTTGAGCAGAGCCCTGAGGTAAGTTAATAGCATGAAATGCCATGAGCCTACAAGAAGTTATGTAAAATGGCGGCCATAGAAAATTACACTGTTTTTGCAGCTTTTTACTTGATAATCGAAAGGTCATGAGACCAGACTGGTTCTTGGTTCCAGGTGGGATTACAGTTTGCAAATTGACACGCTGTCCTTTTCATTCTTGGCCGTATTCCCCAGGTATCACCCTGCATCCAGGCTGGGTCACATACACACAAAACATATTTTGAACTGAGAATGGGGAGGTTCAGTCTTCAAGTCGTCTGGGAAAGGTTTAAGTGTAAGTTGATAACAGGGTTTGAAAACACCAGGGTAACCAAAGACCAGCCTTGTCACCTGAGAGGAATGAGGAGTGTTTATGTTCTGTTGTTTTCCCGAGGCGCAAACCCTCCCTCTTCTGCTTGCCTTCACAGATACTACTATAAAACGGGAATTTTGGAACGGGTTGACCGAAGGTTAGTGTACAAATTTGGAAAAAATGCACATGGGTGGCAGGAAGACAAGCTATGATCAACTCCAGGCATCAAGCTCATTTTATGGATTTCTGTCTTTTAAAACAATCAGATTGCAATAGACGTTTGAAAGTCTTTTTTTTAAAAAACCGGCAAACATGCTGATAACATTTCTCCACATCTCAGCTTCCGTTTGGATTCAGAGTTGTTATCTACTTGGTGTGGCGGAAGCAACCCTTAAGAAATCCTTTTTTGCCCCTAAGGGGAGGAGGGGATGATGCTCTATGGGACCTTGATCAAACATTATTTCCCTAACCAAGAGTTGCAGAACCACAATAGCCAATGCCATTGGTGCTGATCAGAGAAAACCGACTCAATTCTGCCATTAGAGACACATCGCATACTTCTATTCCAAAGGTTCAAAAGTTTTCAAACGATTAACTATGGCAGCTCACAAAGGGGAAAAAAAAAAAACGTGATTAGTTTTGTAGTTTATAAGTAGAAGAGGGTGAGATGTAAGACATATATACTTTAGATTTTAAATCTTTAAAGTCAAAAATTCCATAGAAAAGTTTCTTAATTAATAAAAGAGCTAAGCCATCAAGCTAGGATATAATTGGATTTATTACAGGTTAATAGCAGGTTTCTTAACCAGAGCATCTTTTTGACCATTTAGCAAAACTCCCCCCATGGCCATCCTTCTGGAACTAAACACATAAAGTCAGCCACACTATCAATTGTCACTGAGTCTATTTCCCCTCTTCTCCTAACTGATGGTTGGCATCAGATAGGCAGAGTTTAGTCAACAGACGTATGTATCAATTTCCAAATCACTACTGTTTCTATGATTCAAACTGTCAACAGGATAAAACTGTAATTCATTGATTCCGTCTGTGGTCAAGATGTTAAACCTTTATAGAACTGGCAATGTCCCAACAACTCTGTAACGGCCAATGAAATTGTGAGTCTCTTGTTTTGTCTTCCTACCTGATGTGTACTCAGATTGCTAAAACGCATATTTCCTTGACAAAAATAGCGACAGTGAATTGACACCAATAAATGTTCACGGGTTAAAGTCTGCACTGACGTTTTTTCATCGGTCACTCGTGTGTAAGTAATTAGTGACTACAGCTAGGTGGACTGCCCCAGGATTTCTGCTTCACCGCTGCAGGAATCGTCACGTGATGAGGCACTGAACCGCCATACAGGCTGAAGGCCTCCATACCTAGAGCTGAACTTCAAAAGGAATTTGTTTTAAAAATGTGAATTCCTGTAAAATAATCTATTTTTGGACTCATGTGTTTTCCAGGTGGATATAGTTTGTAAACAATGTGAATAAAATATTTAACATGTTCAACTGTCTCTGTATCATTCAATCCAGCATGGTAGGCTGTCAGCAAAGCACTGACAACCTGTAAAACCTTTGCTGACCCTTCCATTTCCTAGCAGGTGGAGGCTAGAGATTTTTAAAGAGCCTAAAAAGCTGCAAGAAAATATACGGAGTTATATTACTCACCACCTTTAATATTAATATCATAAGATAAA
>CAUYSK010100738.1:0-19260 GCA_963575035.1 Avahi laniger
GCTAATTTTTTCTATATATTTTTAGCTGTCCAATTAATTTCTTTCTATTTTTGGTAGAGACGGGGTCTCGCTCTTGCTCAGGCTGGTCTCGAACTCCTGAGCTCAAACAATCCGCCTGCCTCGGCCTCCCAGAGAGCTAAGATTACAGGCGTGAGCCACCGCGCCCAGCCAATAATTCGCATTTTTAAAGTGTACAGTTCATTGATGGTTAAGATAGTCACGAGATTGTTCAGTCATCACTTCTAATTCTAGAAAATTTTCATCACCCTGAATAGAAACTCCAAAGAAAATAATAGTGGTGACGGTTATACAATCTCGTGAATATAATGAACACCACTGAATTATGTACTTTAAAAGAGTGAATTTTGTAGGACGTGAATTATATTTCAGTTCAAAAAAGAAAGATCTCCCATATTCATTAACAGCTCTCTATTCTCCGCTTAATCCCAGCCCCAGCAACCACTACTAATCTGTTTTCTTTCTTTATAGATTTGCCTGTTTTGACATTTCATATAAGTGGAATCACATAATAATATGTGGCATGTTTTGATTGGCTTTTTAAACTTAGGATAATGTTTTTAAGGTTCATCCATGTTGTAGCATGTATCAGTATTTCATTCCTTTTTATCGATGAATAATATTCCATTGTGTAAATACACATTTTTATTCAATTGATGGACATTTGGTTTATTTCCACTTGTTAGCTATTAGGACTTATGCTCCTGGGAACAGTTATGTACAAGTTTTTGTGTGGGCTTTTTGTTTTTAGTTCTCTTGGCTATATGCCTGAGAATAGAATTGCTGGATCGTATAGTGACTATATGTTTAACTTTTGAGGAACGGCTAGATTGTTTTTCAAAGTGACTGTACTATTTTACATTCCTACCAGCTAGGTATAAAGTTTCCAATTTCTCCACATCCTCACCAATGCTTATTACTGTCTTTATTATAGCTATCCTAAATATGAAGTGATATCTTGTAGTTTCAATTTGCATTCCTTTAACAACGAATAATATTGAACATTTCTTCGTGTACTTGTTAGTCATTTGTATATATCTTCTGTGGGAAAACGTTTATTCAAATCCTTTGCCCGTTTTTTAATTGGGTTATGTGTCTTTCTATCGTGTTGTAAACATTCTTTATTTATTCTGGATGCAAGTCCCTTATATCTGATAGAGGATTTGGAAATATTTTCTCCCATTCTGTGAGTTGTCTTTTTATTTTCTTGATAGTATCCTTTGAATTACAAAATGTTTCAATTATGACGAAGTCTAATTTATTTTTTCTTTTGTCATTTGTGCTTTTGTTGTCATACCTAAGAAATCATTGCCTAATCCAAGGTCATAAGGATTTGTGCCTGGGTTTTCTTTCAAGAGTTTTATAGTTTTAGCTCTTACATTGAGTTCTTTGATCTCTTTTGAATGACTTTTTATTTATGGTATAAGGTAGGGGTCTGACTTCTTTCTTTGAATGTGGATATCCAGTTGTCCCAGCATCATTTGTTAAAAAGACTATTTTTTTCCCCATTGACTTGTTTTGGTGCCTACATAACATCTTTAGAGTAAATGAGTACAGCTTTGGAGAACACATATCACAAAAGCCAAATTCACCTGTTACATTTCTTTCATTTGTTTAGCATTCTCCGTTTCTTTGTTTTTTCATGAAGAAAAAGTAGAAAATCAATACAGGAATACCTTGGAGATATTGTGGATTCAGTTCCAGACCACTGCAATAAAGCAAATCACACAAATTTTTTGGTTTCCCAGTGCATATAAAAGTTATATTTATAGTTTACTGTAGTCTATTAAATTTACAATATCATTATGTCTCAAAATATATACCTTAATTTAAAAATACTTCATTGCTAAAAAATTCTAATGATCATCTGAGCCTTCAGCAAGTCATAATCTTTTTGCTGGTGGAGAGTTTTGCCTTGATGTTGGCTGCTGACTGATCAGGGTGTTGGTTGCTGAAGGTTGGGGTGACTGCGGCAGTTTCTTAAAACAACAGTGAAGTTTGTTACCTCAATTGACTTTCTTTCACCGAAGATTTCTCTGTAGCATGCAATGCTGTTTGATAGCATTTTACCCACAGTAGAACTTTCAAAACTGAAATCAGTCCTCTCAAACCCTGCCCACTGCTTTATCTACTAAGTTTATGTAATACTCTAAATCTCTTGTTGTCATTTCAACAAAGTTGACAGCATCTTCACCAGGAGTATTCCATCTCAAGAAACCACTTTCTTGGCTCATTCATAGGAAGCAACTTATTGTTCAAGTTTTATCATGAGATTTCAGCAATTCAGTCACATCTCCACTTGTCGCTTTCCTGCTATTTCCACCTCATCTGTAGTTACTTCCTCCACTGGAGTCTCGAACCCCTCAAAGTCATCCATGAAAGTTTGAATCAACTTCTTCCAAACTGCTGTTAATTTGATCACCTCCCATGAATCACAAATGAGCATCTAGAATGGTGAATCCTTTCCAGGAGGTTTTTAACTGACTTTGTTCAGATCCGTCAGAGGAATCACTATCTATGGCAGCTATAGCCATATAAAATGTATTTTGTAAACAGAGTTGAAATTACTCCTTGATCCATGGGCTGCAGAATGGATGTTGTGTTAGCAGCATGAAAACAACATGAATCTCCTTGTACATCTCCATCAGAGCTTTTGGGTGACCCAGGTGCATTGTCAGTGAGCAATATTCTGAAAGGAATCTTTTTTTCTGAGCAGTAGGTGTCAATAGTGAGCTTAAAATATTCAGTAAACCATTCTGTAAACAGAAGGGCTGACATCCAGGCTTTGTTCCATTTATAGAGCACAGGCAGAGTAGATTTAGCATAATTTTTAAGGGACTTAGGATTTTCAGAATGGTAAGTGAGCACTGGCTTCAACTTAGTCACCAGCCGTATTAGCCCCTAACAAGAGAGCCTCTTTTTTGAAGTTTTGAAGCCCAGGCATTGACTATCTCCTCTCTAGCTAAGAAAAGTCCTAGATGACTGTTTATCTTTCAACAAAAGCTGTTTCATCTACATTGAAAATCTGTTTAGTGTAGCCACCTTCATCAGTGATCTCAGCTAGGTCTTCTGGATAACTTGCTGCAACTTCTGCATCAGCACTTGCCACTTTACCTTGCACTATTTTGTTACGGAGATGGCTTCTTAAACCTCATGAACCAACCTCTGCCAGCTTCTGACTTTTCTTCTGCGTGCATCTTCCTTACCTCTCTCAGCCTTCACAGGATTGGAGAGAGTTAGGGCCTTGCTCTGGATTAGGGTTTGGCTTAAGGGAATGTTGTGGCTGGTTTGATCTTCTATCACAGACCTCTAAAATTTTCTCCACATCAGCAAAAAGGCTGTTTCACTTTCTTGTCATTCATGAGTTCACTAGAGTAGCACTTGTAATTTCCTTCAAGAACTTTTTCTTTGCATTCACAACCTGGCTGTTTGATAGCACAAGAGGTTTACCTTTAGGCCTGTCTTGGCTTTCAACATGCCTTCCTCACTAAGCTTAATGATTTCTAGCTTTTAACTGAAAGCGAGAGTTGTGCAACTCTTCCTTTGACTTAAACACCGAGAGGCCATTATAGGCTTATTAACTGGCCTAATTTCAATAGTGTTGTGTCTCAGGGAATAGGGAGGCAGAAGGAGAGATGGCACAGCCAGTTGGTGGAGCAGTCAGATCATACACAATGTTTATAGATTAAGTTCTGCACCATCTTATATAGGTGCAGTTCGTGGTGCCCCAAAACAAATACAGTAATAACATCAAAGGTGACAGACCACTATAATAGGTATGATAATTTAAAAGTTTGAAATATTGCAAGAATTACCAAAATGGGACAGAGAGACAAAATGTGAGTATGTGCTGTTGGAAAAACGATGCTGATAGACTTGCTTGACACAGGGTTGCCACAAACCTTCAATTTGTTAACAAACAAACAAAAAACAAAATGCAATGCCTGCATTGCATTTAAGCAATGCACAAGAAAATGAGGTGTGCCTATATTTCCAATTATGTGTGTTTCAGGGTGAAGGGAAGAGGTAAAGAGTACCAGAATTTTAAAAGTAGTCATTTCATAAAATTTTTTTACAGGATGTAATCTCACACAGAACAAAGCTGAATAAGAAAAAAGGAGGAGAAATGGAACTATTGAACACCACGGACAACCAGGGAATAAAAAGTTTAAGTAAGGAAAGGAGAAAAACACTAGAAACTTACCAGCAGCTATTTTACCTTTTACAGGTGAGAACAATTTGTCTTCTACTATGAGTTTGGGATAAATGCTATGTTCCATGTTTGTGGCTAACACTGGATCTTTCCCAGTGCCTTGACTGTAATAGCTTACATGCTTTGAGCACCTGCTAAGTACCAAGTGCACTATTCTAAGTGCTTAATATACATTATTTCATCTAATTCTTATTATAACCCTGGGAACCATGAGAGAATAAGTACTGTTATTGCCATATTACAGATGAGAAAACTGAGGCACAGCCAGTAAATGGTAAAACAGGGGTTTTAGAACCCAGGCAGTTTGACTTCAGACCTCATGCTCTTCGTGACTGTATTATACTACAGTTATGCACAGAAGCAGTATAAATCTAACATAAACAGATGCTGTCATCCATGGAAAAATGAAAGTAAGTATATGTGAAAACAGATCTTTGCCAGAACCAGCCTACTCTTTGGAGGAAAGAGCCAGAGGGTTGAGATTAGGAAATACGTCGTTTTTATTTTATTATTTTCATGGGTTATTACGATCTAAATGAATAGTAATTTTCCATTGCTTCCTGAGTGCTGGTGAGAACTAATAAGTTTAGCTGGTTAGGGTTGGACTTTGACGGACCAGTTACTGTTTGACCATTAATGCAGCCCATCGCCCTTGTCACACATACGATTAGGCACAGAGGAAACTGTGTAGTACTGATAGATACAAACTATCCTCCCCTTCAGCAGGAAACCTTCCAAAAGGTGTGGATCAGTAGCTCTTCCTTGCGAGAGCCAGGTGTCCCTCAGTGTGGGATTGCTGTTTGTGGTGATCTTTCCACACCTGGTGATACCTGAATTTTGGTTGAGGATGTCACTTGCATTAGATGTACAGAGAGCACATTATATAAACCATAAACAAGAGGCATAGTTAACCTCATTGAAAGAAAATATGTTACTATTGATAGAGCTGAAAATTCTCTACTTGGAGTAATAGTTTGGAGAACATCATCTTCCAACTATATAGGTGCCACAGACAGCCACGCCATGGCAACATGGAAGGAGAAATATATAATAATAAAAGAATTGTCTATTGAATCTACTGCTTAACACCAGCAACCTTTTCAGAAAGAAACGGGGCTCACTTTGATCAGGGAAGGTTTTTGTTCTGCGTCACTTAGATTAATAGTCAACCACCAGTTAAAAATTTAATCTTAGGCATTTCTCATTTTTTATTTCCTTGAAATTCCAAGCGTATGAAGATTCTTCAGGATTTAGTTTTCAAAATTTGACAGAATTTGCCATATGAAAAGTCAAAGTCTAGTCACTGGCCTAAGATTTGTATTATTTATAAGACCCTATTGTATAAGTGGAGCTCATTTGTGGAAAAGAGAAAAAGCACAGGAACATGTTTAGAACAATTCCACTAAACCTTCTCCCCCAAAAAGTCCAAAATTGGTAGTCACAGGGCGTTACCATTCAATCGTATCAAGTGAAGTGTCTCTTGAAATCGTGTTTCCTCTCTTCTTCTCTCTCCTTTTGAGACGTTAGCCCAAGATCAATGAAGAAATTATGGAAAGGCAAGTGGCCTGGATTCCTCTTCAATTACACCTTAGCAAGAATTCTTAACCGAAGCAGCAGGTCAGCCAGTATAGGTTTTGCTTTTCGTTTGTCTCTTCAGTATAAGCCTAAATTTGAAGTTTTTAGGTCACCTGAGGAGGAATAATGAGTAGCCTTCTTTCTCCAGCTCCGGAGTTAGTTTCATTTCTCATGATTCTCATATGTTTAGTTTGTGTTAGAAAAGAATCACTACAGAACTATCACAAAAAAGTTGTCCTGAGCTGCTGATTCATAAAATTTCAGCCAGTTTTTATGAGTTTGAAAGTAAACCCAAGTAATAAAGTAAACCAGAATTTGGATTTTCTCAAAAGCTTTAAAACCAAACTGCTTGAGTATATTGGATGAATATTGGTTTTCAAATATGGAAACATTTTCTTCTCCTGTCAGAAGGAAGATGAGGATAAGGAGCATTAAATTTCTCATGTGAATACTTCTTCTGTAACCTAAATACTATTTTTTCTCTTTTAACCTCTACCTGGTTGGTGTTGCTGCTGGAGAAAAACCGCATTACCATGAAGGCTGGTGCTAGATCTCCTGGAATCTGTCCTCAGCTGAGTCCTCAGGGCTCCATGTCACATTTTTTTAAATTCCTGGAGATCTTTTAAGGTCTTTGTTGTTGTTTTGGTCATGGTCTTCTGGGACTTCCCTCGTCAGCTATCCTGACTTTCACTCCTCTCTTCAGCCTTCCTACCTCACTCTCCCTTCTCCTTGTAGGACATCGTTGCCATGTTGCTCTCTCCATATGTAAATATATCCTTTCTTCTCTCTAGTCCAAGAAGATGGTACGTGTTTCTTTCCATTCATGCATCAGTCCTCCTAGGTCAGTCTGTGCAGCTGGGCCCTTAGTCCATTCTTGCCAGTCTCTTTGGACCCCGGATTCTACTGACCACTTCCATCTTCTGCATCTCTGTAATAAATATTAATATGTGGCTCAAAAGGGTTAACAGTGAAAAGCCTATATAAGGTAGTCATATGTTATATTAAATGTAGAGTGTGCAACATTTAAATCCTATCATGACTTTCTAATATAGCTTCCTATAGCATAGTATTGGTAATACTAGCTGATACCTTTTAAAGTCTCATGTGCCAGGTACTTATTTACATCCTTTTAATGGCATATTAAGTCAATGAAGAGCAGGGAATCGGATACTGCTTTCCTCTTTAATAATATATTAACTATAGTTTTGTGGGATTTCTTTTGTTTTCTTCTCTGTTTCCTTTCAGACCAACCCTTTATACTTGGCGAAGCTGATTTTCCAGATGCCACAGAACAAGTCAACAAAATTTATGGACACCGTTATTTTCACACTGTACAATTATGCTTCTAATCAGCGAGAAGAATATCTACTCCTCAAGCTTTTTAAAACTGCTCTGGAGGAAGAAATAAAGTATGTATATAAATATGTATGCAAAAGTACCGATGAATAGATCCTTTTGTTAGTGATTAACTATCTCCAATTTACTAAAATTATTTTTAAGTTATAAGTTATACATATTAAAATATATTAAATTTCTTGAGAAATTTCTATATCATTAGGGCTATGTTCAGGTACAGTTTTCTCTCACGAGCGATGCCTTTATAAGTGCTGAATTAACTTTTGATTTTGCATGTCTGCAACAGCTGAAAACCAAATGCTTATTGACAGTCAGTGGGAAAATTTAACTTAAAATTCTCTAATAAAGCCATTAATGGGTGGGAGTGGAGAGAGCGATCTCTGTCTAAATACTCTTCCTAATTACTCTTCCCTTCTTACTGGAACTTAAGCTACTTTTGCTAATTTATTTTCTGACTCAGTTATGTAAAAATTGTGTAGGTAACTAGAATGAATGGGCCAAAAAAAAAAAAAAGCATTAGAAATGTCCTTAGCCAAGGTGGACCTTAACTGCTCTCCTAACTTTTTGAAGCGTATGAGCCAGGCACCTTTATTGTCAGGGTGTCTATAAGCCAGCGTGAGCAATGGTTTGTGAGAAATAGTAACACTGTTCAGTGGAGTGTGGTAAGTACTAAGTGAAGGGCACAGACACTGTATCATATTAGAGGAATGGGAAGAAAGGTTCCAACCAGGTTGACTGATAGATTTTATGAATGAGAAGGTGCTTGGCCTAAAACCTTGAGGAATAGCTACAATTTTTGTAAGAAGAGACAGAAAAGGGAAATAAGGCGCAGAGGTGGCGGAAACAGCATGGGCACAGGTGCAAGGAAGAAAGTAGGTATATCTGGCCAAGGGGTGACTTAATTAGTAATTACCAGGAGATGAAGCTGGAAAGGTAGGGTGGGGCCAGATCATGGGAGACACTGAGTGAAGGCCCAGCCATTAAGGCTCTATTTACTTTCGGAGGAGCTGTGAAAGGCTTTTGAGCAGGATGTTGACATGACCACGTTGGTGTTTTAGAAGATTTATCTGCTAGTCCTGGATGAACAGGATGAATTGAAGCTGGACAGGTCAGAGAAATCGGGAATTCAGAAGGTAAAAAAAAAAAAAAAAAAAAGGATTTTTAACACACTGAGCCACAGATGTAGAACATGCGGGTGAAAACGTGTAACAGAAAATTGGAAATTCCAGACTGTCCCTCAGGAAAGAGATGTGAATTTGAGACTGAGATCAGAGGAGAGGTCCCAAAGAGATGGTGGCTGAAGCCGTGCCTGTGAATGAGGTCTGAGGAGAACACGGTTACGGGTGGACTTTGGTGTTACTGGGTTTTGCCCTTTAATCCATTCCATCTGCCCTATAAGCACATACAATTAGTCAAAAAGTGAAAACAGAATTTAAAAGTAGGAAAAAGAGCCAGCAAAGAAGATACAAAGGAACTGAATAGGTGAGATAAGAACCAGCATGCAGCACTGTCGGGCCCTACAGGGAAAGGAGGTGGAAAAGGGAGAGAGGGCCAGAGGGAGGAGGGCGAGAGGTTGTAGGAATCGGCAATCAGAAGTCAAGAAGGGCTCTCTCGGCCACAAGATGGGCTAGAAGCTGCATTGCAATGACTTTGAGTGGGATTTGAAGAAGTGGAGATAGTTCATTCAATCAAGAAAGATAATTTTGAAACTTGGTAACTAGAGGGGGCGTAACGCTTGTCCACTGTCTCCCAGTGGTGTTAGTCTTGGTCCATTTTCAGGTCATCTCTGCTTTCTAGATTGAAATTGAGGCTGAGACCTTGTTTTTAGATCCTTAAATTGTTCAAATTAAAAACACACCTTACAAATGATTGCTTCTTTTGAAAGCACACCAACTTTGATCTTCACAGAGGAAAATATAACTCCACAAAGCTCTGGCTTGCCAAAGAGTATGTATTGTTTAAAACCATATCTGTAGAAGCAGACTATTTTGTTGTGAATTGGTTTTTTGTTTTGTGTTTTTTTTAGATCGAAGGTGGACCAGGTTCAGGACATAGTTACTGGAAACCCTACTGTCATCAAGATGGTTGTCAGCTTCAACAGAGGTGCCCGGGGGCAGAACACCCTGCGCCAGCTCCTGGCTCCGGTGGTGAAAGAGATCATCGATGACAAGTCCCTGATCATCAACACGAGCCCTGTGGAGGTGTACAAGGCTTGGGTGAACCAGCTAGAAACACAGACAGGAGAGGCCAGGTAAAAAGTCAGAAGGTGTTGATTTTTTATCATGTTTTATGATTATTTTTACATGCACATTTGTATATACTCATAAACTCTGTTGAGCAAAAAAAAAAAAAATTGCAAAGTCAGTTTTCAACCCACTATTTTACCTCCCTTTAACATATCCATGCAGATCACATTCTTAGATTCCTGGTCATCTTGATACTAAGTGACATTTCAGAGCCAGTTGATTCCCAGTGCTACAACTTCTGTAATTCTCTCCCTTGTTTATTCTTTGTGTGTTTCTAAACCTAGACCTAGAGATAGTTCATATTCAGTCTTCACCTGATAATATGTGTATTTTTGTAGTTACCAAATGCTTAACTGTAATGTGTAAGGATGAACAATCCAGCGATCTTATTCTGGATGGTTGTTTATAGATCCAAGCAATCCTAGCTTTTTATTTCCTGTAACGGATATCTTGAGAAATACGATGTGTACACAGAATTGTGTGGGTGGTTGTCACAGTACTGCTTTTAATAGAAAAAGTCAGGAAACGTCAAAATATTCAGCTTTAGGGGATTTGTTAAATAAATATTTATATAGTACATGATGCAATAAGTATTTGGAATAGTGGTATAGATATGTATTTATTGGAACAAAAAGTATTCATGATCTGTTTTTCAGTTGCAGTTAGTATATGATAACCCATTTTTCTGTTAAAAAATCAGTCATGTATATACACAAAAACACAGGATCTGTATAGGATGTCTATATGCACAAACTGCATTACACCCATGAATATGTGAGGCCCATGTACACATATGCATAGAAGAAGACTTGGAAAGTTATTCACTAAGGTATGAAAATTGGTGGTCTCTGCATTGGTATTTTTTTTGTTTGCTCATATGTGATTTTTTTTTTCTATAATGATCATATTGCTTTGTATAATTTAAAAAAAAGAAAAGAAAGTTAGTTAGTTGTGTCCACATTACCTGGGTTTGCCTATTATTTTGCCAGAAGAGCCTGGGGTAGGGGGCTCCTGGAGTCCCTCCTGCTCCAGTAGTGGCAAAAGATACCCCCTGTGCATGAGAAGTTTCCCTTCACTTAGCAAACATTTTGTTATTAGAGTCAGTGGGCAAAGTCTAATTCACTGTACAAAGCTTGACTGTAGAACCAACTTGGCAGGAATACTAATGCTTGTACCTAAGCCCCCAATTAACTGAAAGCCCCTGTTGTGTTTTCAGCAAGCTGCCTTACGACGTGACCACAGAACAAGCTCTAACATACCCAGAAGTGAAAAATAAACTGGAGGCCTCCATCGAGAATCTGAGAACGGTCACCGACAAAGTCCTCAACTCTATCATTTCTTCCCTTGATCTACTGCCGTAAGTGGCATTTAACATTCTCTGCAGAAAGTTCTTGGAATACTGTGTAAAATACACCCCTGTAGTGAAGACAGGAGTTTTCCCTCATATTGTGTTTCACCATTTGAGAAGATTGCGTACATTCACCTTTGAAATTCATAACTGCTCTCTGCAGAGGGAACAGTACTTGTCATAGCCACAAACACGGCTCAGTTATTATCATCAGTGCAAGTCCTGTGATTCCATTGCCATCTCATTTGGTGTTTAATTTTTAGGAAAACTGCTCAGCTTTAGTTGACTGGAACAGACGCTGTGTGTTTTTTTCTCACTTAGCCTTTTTCCATTATTTTCTTTTGTCATCTGTTTTGTATGTAGTTATGGATTGAGGTATATAGCCAAAGTACTGAAGAATTCGATCCATGAGAAATTCCCTGATGCAACAGAAGATGAGCTATTAAAGGTAGATTCTCAAGGGTAATCTCACCATAGCTTCTCTTGGGGGTATGAACCAAAATTGTCAGCATACCGTTATGTAAGACTTTTCCCCATGGCTATTTATAATGAGCTACAGGTCTTCTATTTCTAATGACTCTCAAAATTATTGGTTAAGCTGAAGTTAATTTGGAGATCTCAGACATTATTGAAATTCTTTGTATTAGAGAATTTTGGGGGCAATACACATATTTTTCACCAAAAATAATTTTGTAAATTATTTTATTAGTAATGTGTGATTATAGTCACTGCCTTTACTTAACTCTTTGTTGGGATTCACATCAGAAAATGATCTACTTTCTCTTGAAAAATGTAAATAATGTATACTTAAAAAAAAAAACTTGAAATCTTGAGTTTTCACTCTTAAAAGTGGTCTTTTTCTTCTGCGTCACTCCAGATTGTTGGAAACCTCCTGTACTATCGGTATATGAACCCAGCCATCGTAGCTCCCGATGGCTTTGACATCATTGACATGACGGCTGGAGGCCAGATAAATTCTGACCAAAGGAGAAACTTAGGGTCCGTGGCCAAGGTTCTTCAGCATGCAGCTTCCAACAAGCTGTTTGAAGGAGAAAATGAGCATCTCTCATCTATGAACGATTATTTATCAAAGACATACCAAGAATTCAGGTGAGAGGGGCCATTGGTTATAGAGAAACATGCAAGAATGGCAAGAATAGCATGTGTTCTGTGCCCAGAGCTGGAGTTGAACCCCAGGTGGCCACATGCATTTCTTCTACCAGTTGCCACCGGGGAGAAAGGGAAGGTGGGGAGAATAGGCAGGGCTGCTTCTGCCTGGTGTTTCCATCCCACCCCCCAGTGCAGCCCTCTTGTTATGCTGAGTCCTTCCTACATATATGGCTCCTGCTATTGACACAGTGGAGTACTTACTCTTCTTAGTATGCTACACACTAGGAGTACTTAGAATTTAAAAATCAAAATAGCTGCTTCTGCTTTGTTGAACTTCAGAAGAAGGTGATAGTTTTTTTAAGTTTTCTAATCAGTAAGAACTTGCCTCACCTGAATCAAATGCAGCTGGCCTTTGACAACAGGGGTTGGAACTGCTCGGATCCACTGACATGTGGAGTTTTTTCAACTAAACACAGATGGAAAATATGTACATTCATGGGATGCAAAACCCACGTATACAGAGGGCTGACTTCGTAGACCCAGGTTCTGTAAGGTTGACTATGGGACATGAGTATGTGCAGATTTGGGTATACTTGGGAGTGGGGGTCCTAGAACCAATCCCCATGTATACCAAGGGACGACTATAGTAGGAAAAGGAAGTATTTGATTTTGAAAGGTTAGGAAAACCTAAATTTTATATTTGTTGATTGTGTATGAATCTGTTCTGTTCTGAAGCCTTTCTTAATTATACACATCAGATTTAATTCTATTGACTTTGTGTTTCCAAGTTATATCACTAATCATTCCCCATGGACAAGAAAAGCATGAGTCCAGTAGTAAGATTCACTCATCCCGAAGCTCTCTGAGGAATTTTTCTTCTTGGCATTTGTTCTGTCTGCCATTTCGTCAGTAGGTCCTAGAAGTATAGCATTAATTTGGCCTCATTTCGTCCTCACCTGGAAAATCATTTCCCGTTTTTCACTTTTCCTCTGGATTAGTGACTTAACTAGCTACAAAGGTAGTTCATGATCATTCATCTCTCTTTAGAATTCATGGCCTTTTGTGAAAAATATTCCCCAAAAAGAAGCCTCCCTTTACCTCTTCTTAAGTTCATTCTCTCTCTTCCACTCCTATTTATTCATTATGGTCCTCAGAAATCCGTCAAATATCATAACCAAAGCTAAGAAGGCTGGACAAGGTGGCTCACGCCTGTAATCGTAGCATTCTGGGAGGCTGAAGCAGGAGGATTGATTGAGGTCAGGAGTTCGAGACCAACTTGAGCAAAAGCAAGATCCCAGCTTTACTAAAAATAGAAAAATTAGCCAGGTGTGGTGGCATGCACCTGTAGTCCCAGCTGCTCAGGAGACTGAAGTAGGAGGATTGCTTGAGCCCAGGAGTTTGAGGTTGCAGTGAGCTATGATGAATGCCATTGTGTTCTACCCAAGGGCGACAGAGCAAGACTCTGTCTCAAAAAAAAAAAAAGAAACAAAGTACAGGAAGACCTATTGTCATGTGGAAACATGCTCCACCCCAACATGGCTGCCTTCCTTGGGCTGGGAAGGCAGAAGTCATTTCTGGTACATGAGCCTTGAGTTCCCATAGGAGAAATAACAAGGATGATTTCAGGTATATGAGACCTTTACAACTTTGTAGAATAAAATACATATTCTACCTATGCAAAGGTGGTTTGCACAAAAACTACATGGGACAACTCCTAAATTGTTACCATAGCATGCTTGGCTTTTCTTGATCTATCTCTATGTGCTATATCTTCAAATAGCAGCCTTTTTAGGATCCGAGTACTGAGACATATTATGTATTTGAGTGGCCTCAACTGTCTTTCCAGTGGTCAGCAAATATTGTCTGGACCAACTAATAACTGTAGTAGACTTAACTCTGATTTTTGTCAAACTGATTACAGAAGCTCTGAAGGGTAATCAGGGTGTTGTTGGCCCAGGAGCTTGTGCTGGTAGCAAATTTGATGAATTGCTTTTTGGATTGTATTCTCTATAAAGATTTGATTCTCAGAACAAGAAATTTTCTTAGCTTTTTAATTTAAACGTCAGGAGCCATTTTTGGAATAATAACACTTTTAAGATGACGTGTGCATAGTTCGATCACAGGTTCTTACCACTCTGTTCAATCCCGTGTGAAGAGCTAGGTTCAACATCCAAATCCGTGGACTCAGCTTTCATAGTCAGGAGCCAGACCAGAGGAAGCTATACCAAGTCCCCCCAAGACTTGGGGCTAGGAGAACAGATACTAGCCATCATTCAAAATTTCCTAACTATTTCAATGAAGCTATTTAACTCACAAATTTGCCTCTATCTTAAGACTTTTTTCCCACCTTTATTAGGAAATATTTCAAAGAAGCATGTAATGTCCCTGAGCCAGAAGAGAAGTTTAATATGGACAAATACACAGACCTGGTGACAGTCAGCAAACCAGTCATTTATATTTCAATTGAGGAAATCATCAGCACGCATTCAGTAAGTGGGGGAGATTTGGGGGGGGTCTTAGCTGTGGACCCATGGTTCAGAGTCTGTTATCTTGAAAATGTGTAGTCTCTGCAAACTTACTATGCACAGGTGCTAATATTCATATTCTTAACCCTAAAAATCCCTTGATTATTCCCTGTCTCTTACGCATTAATAAAACACCTTCTCAGAAAGAAAAAAGTTTACTTTTGACATAATCCATGTACAAACCCAGATTATAAATATGGAGTTTAGGCCCTGAACAGGGGCAGGCCCTGGTGTTCTCCCACCCACCAAAGCTGTGCTGTCTAGACCCACACCCTATTGTTCCCCTCTTTCAGGAATCCTCTCAGGTTTTCCAGTGATTTTCTGGAGAAGTGAGAATATTCTCCGTATTCTAATGTTTGCACATTGGTCGTAAACAGGCTGCTCAAGGAAGACAGGAAACCACCACCCGATAGTAGCCTCCTGCAAAGAATCGCTTCCATTGTTTTGGAAGCCCCCATTTCTTGGAAGCAGGCAGTTTCCCACCCTGCGCTATGTCGTAACTTCTCCATCTGGTTCCCGTATAAACATCACTGTCAGCCATTGGCATATGTTAAGTGCCATTGGGGGCACGGAAGCCTCAGGTGGATGGCTTTTCAATCATTTAAAGTAAAAAGAGAAGCTAAGCATTGAGGAGTTTTGGTTTTGGTTTTTAAAGGTCAACTGGAATTTATTTCCTGAAAAATCTAGATTTTAAAGGGTAATCTTTTCAAGAATAGTTTCAGACGATGCTTGTTAAATGCACCCAAGATCTCCCAAACTAGAACCTGCATTCTGACAAGATCCCAGGGGATGCAGATGCACATTAGCCTTCTAGTGCTTCAGTTAAGGCTGTATCCAACTTTGGATTATACAGACAACTAGGGGGAAAGCACAATACACACCTTTCGAAGGTTGTGCTCCTGCCCCCATCAAACCAGACATGCTAGCAAGTGGCAGATTGGCTGCTTAAAATTTCAGTCTTTATTATTAAGCTCTTCTAAGAAACTAAAGCTTGAATGTGGGCTTGAGGGAAAGATTGGATCTAGTTTTGATTTCTCTTTTTTAGGGTTGGAACAGAGAACTTCTCTGACATTTGCAACAAGTTCTTGATTAAATGAATAGGCTAACCTTCTTTTCTCTACGTATAAACACCCAAAATCCACAATGATGCTCAGCAATACACCATTTACAATACTAATTTTATAATGGGCAAATAGACTGATTCACACTTGAGCAATGACCCATTTTTCTATTTTTATGGTCCATTATCCCTCTCAGAAAAAATGTGCACATCTTAGCTGTACATTTGCTGAGGGCAATATCTACAGCCGAAAAAAAAAAAACAGTGGTGAGAAGTTCTTCTTTTAGAGTAAGAGATTTTTTCCCAAGGGTAGCAGAGAGGAAAAATGTTACTGTATTAATTTAGACTACTCATCTTCAAGGAGAAACAGTCTGTTCCTTTTGTTAACAAGAATTGCAAACAGAATCCAGTCCTGGGAAACAGAGCTTGTGACTGATTTGGAATTCCTTCGTGTGTTAGGTTGGAAACAGATGTAACGAGGGGAAATTGTGTAATTACAGAGAAAGACTGTCCTGTTTCCTGTCTGTCTTATGTGCGGAGGCACCCACATGCAGACGTACGCACAACAGAAGTGTGACTGACCAAGCTTGGGGACGACACGCCTCTCCCTCTCTAAGGAATATGTGCAACTTCAAAATAAGCTCTTTAAGGAGACATTTTCAGGAATGTTTTTGTGTTCTGTAATTATCAGAATAAAGCATAAAAGCTGGCCACTTAGATCATCCATTTCCAAAGACAGCAGCCAAATCAGCTGTCCTGTCTCTTCAGAGAACAAGAGCATAAATGTATCCCTCTTGCTTGTTTTGTTCTTTTCTCTAACTTGTTTTCCCCCTAAAATGCCGTATGTACCACCCTTCCAGATTTCACTGTGTCTTCTATCACCTCTATTATTTATTTAATGTCTTTCTTTGAATCAACTTACCTTTCTAAAAATAATGCATATTTCTTTGCTTTAGAACAAAGTACCTCTATTATAATGAAAAACTAGCATGCTTTGCAAAAAAATAGAAACTTTAGAGGAACGTAAGTATAATGAAAACAAAATAATTGGATACAGTCCCTTCCTTGCCTTAAGACTATGCATGTAAGGTGTACTCTGCCTTTGTTAAAAACCCTATTAGCAAGTGTCGGGGAAGTCTTCAGTGTTAAAGAAAATTTAGCATAAAACAGACACTCTATCGTTCATTAATCTTAAGGATTAAAAAGGAATGGAAAAGGCAGTAATCAAAGCAGTGCTATGCTGGCATAAGGATAGACATCAGATCAATGGGCTAGAATTGAGAGTCTGGAAATAAACCCTCAAATTTATGGTCAATTTAATTACAACAAGGGGCTAAGACAGTTCAGTGGGAAAATAGTCTTTTCAACAAATGGTGTAGGGACAACTGGAAATCCATATGCCAAAGCATGAAGTTGGGCTTCTTTTTCTCTCCAGTACAAAAAATGAACTAAAGGCAGATCATAGACCTAAATGTAAGAGCTAAAACTATAAGATTCTTGGAATAAAGCATAGGAATAAATCTTTGTGACCTTGGAGTAGGCAGTGGTTTCTTAGATATGACAGTAAAGGCATAAGCAGCAAAAGAAAGAAATTGGACTTCATCAGAATTGAAAACTTTTGTGCTACAAACAATGCCATCAAGAAAATGAGAAGACAATTGAGAGAATGGAGAAAATAATTGTAAATAATATATCTAAGGGTGTTGTATCTAGAATATACAAAGAAATCCTACAACTTAATGATAAATAATCCAATTTAAAAATAGGCAACTATACATCAAAGGATATAATCAACTGAGTGAAAAGGCAGCCTATGCAATGGGAGAAAATATTCATAAATCATAGCTCATAAAGGGTTTACATCTCGCCTGTATAAAGAACTGCTACAACTCAATAAGAAAACTACCCAGTTGAAAATGAGCAAAGGATTTAAATAGACATTTCTCCAAAGATGTACAAATTGTCAAAAAGCACATGAAAAGATGCTCAACATCACTGATGTTTAATAATTAGGAAAACAAAATCAAAATCACAATGGATAGTGCCTCACATCCATTAGGATGACTGATATCAAAGAGACAATAACAAGTGTTAACAAGAATGAAGAAAATGGAGCCCTTGTACACAATTTAATTATAAATGCAAACAAAAACAGATGTGTTATCCTCCATGGTTTTCCATCCAATGCTGCTATTCTTCAAGAGTTAACCAGGTTTCCTCTAAGACCTGGCAAGATACCCCAGCGTTGTTACTCGTGTTTGAGCCTTTTTGGGGTCAGGAAAGAGGAAACCATGCAGTACATCTAGGTCACAGGCATTTTTGCCATCCTTACCCATGAAAGAGGAAGACAGATTAAAATAGCTAATGGTGATTTTAAATAATAGTAAATGTAGTGTTTTATTACTGCATAATTTTTCTTTGAAGGGACATGGAAATGCACTTCCAGTTTGCTACCAGTGTTAGGTGAGAGACTTCTGCCTCATTCTACACTTTCCCTGCAACTTTGACTTTTTTCATAAAGGTAGAGTGGAGCACAGAGGTTAGGTGATGGAAGGCTGCCCCTGCCAGATCTTGCTGGAAAAAGGTTTATGAACACCTTTCTTGCTACAATTAATTGATGTAGAGTAGGCACTCCCCTCTGAGATAAAATAAAAACTCTCTCTTCGATGGTCCCTAAGTTTAATAAATGTCAGACTTGTATTTAAGATTTAAAGGGTATCAGGAGCAAAGTTATCATGAAAAATTAGGGAACCATATAAATATGGTAGCAGTCGAGAATTTACTTTTACCTTTGTGTGTGTTGCCTTCCACATAAAGCTCCTGTTGGAACACCAGGACGCGATTGCCCCTGAAAAAAATGACTTGCTGAGTGAGTTGTTGGGGTTGCTGGGAGAGGTACCTACCGTGGAATCTTTTCTTGGTAAGACCTTGTTCCTTCTACTTATCCCCTTGTTTTTGTCTAGTCGTTTGGTTTGTTGTTTGGTTTTCCTATCCTAGATAAAAAAAATGGGGGGAATTTGATACTTAAGCTTATTTAAAGGATAATAACTACACTTGCTCCTTCCTATAGCAAGAGTTCTGTAATTGATAGTGTCCTGAATTGTAACAATTTGATATTCTTAAAGGCAAGCTCTAGATACATCCAAAAAGATTTGTCAACCTGGATCATAAAAAAAATATCATTAAAGAGCCAAATTCACTAGAAAATGAGAAATTCCTTACTGTGTTTTCTAAGGATTTCTTTTATTAACAGTTCTATCTTTTAGTAATTTATTCATATTTGGAATGTCTGTGTCCTATGTTATTTTAGTGTTTCAATCAAATATTTTAAAAAGCCACTTCAGCTATAGTAGGATGTGGATTTTGTGAAGACCATGGTCTCCCATCCAATTACTGCTCCTAACTTTCCCACAGAACCTTTATGTGCTACTGCCTCACTGGTGCCATCATCACAGTGGGTGAATTGGAAGAATAACACTGTTGTTTTTCTCTACAGGGGAAGGAGCAGTTGACCCCAATGATCCTAACAAGGAAAATACACTAAATCAACTCTCAAAGACTGAGATTTCCCTTTTCTTGACAAGCAAATATGACATAGAGGATGGCGAATCTATAGATGGCCGAAGCCTCATGATAAAGTAAGTTGGGGCCAGGCGCGGTGGCTCACGCCTGTAATCCTAGCACTCTGGGAGGCCGAGGTGGGCAGATTGTTTGAGCTCAGGAGTTCGAGACCAGCCTGAGCAAGAGCGAGACCCCGTCTCTACTAAAAATAGAAAGAAATTAATCAGACAACTAAAAATATATAGAAA
>CAUYSK010100739.1:0-52850 GCA_963575035.1 Avahi laniger
AGCTTACGGCAGCCATTTATGCCAGCCTTCACTTCCTCCTTCTTCCTCCTCCCCTGGAAAGTCCCGCGCTAGATTTCCCGCACGCGCCAAGACCAACGACCCCTGCTCCCTCACGTCACCCGTCTACCCCCAATCAGCGAATGCCACGGCCCCTAAACTTACCCTTCCCCCTTCCCAGGGCATATAAGCAAGCACCCGACAATAAACGCGGAGGCTTGATCAGAACTTTGTCTTGCCTCCATTTTGTGTGTCTTGTCCCGTCTTTCCCCCTCTCTCTCCTTTTTCTCTTCACCGGCAGGTAGTGCTCCCCTCGCCACCCCACGCTGTATGTCCCGCGGGTCGGGACAATAGCATCTGTTTGAAATATATTCAGTCACCTAATTTTTTATATAATGTTATTTTCAAGAAATGCCAGATCTAAACTTTTAAGTATACATTCACACATTAAAGTTGTTTTCCGTTTCTTTTCTTTTTTTCAGTTTACTTTTCATTTTAACAGCACAGAGAGATGCATAATGTTTTTAGACATTCCCACCCACCACCTTTTATCACCGTTCAACTTTATGTGCAGTATAGAAGCAAAAAACTTTGGCAAGTTTAGCTCAACTCCAGGAATTTAAGAAACAAGTATAAAGTACAGGCAAAGAGAAAAATATAAAAAGAGTCCTCTGTTCCAAGGTTCTCAGCCATAATGGATTTCATATTCTAAGACATAGTCCACTGCAAACTTACTGCATAAGATTGATGTCACTAGAACATTCAGTTTATTTCTACATGGATTTTTCCCCCTATTCATTCCCCATGACCCATTTTCCTTTGTTTTCTGGTTTGATATGAATATGCTTATTTCAACATATCTCTTGTTGCTCCTGAGATAAAAACTGTTTTCAATTTCTCCATAAGGTTATCCTTTACTAAACTTTTAGCTTCCCATTTCTCAGCTTCCCACAATTATCTCCTCTTTCCAAAGTTGTTATTACATTCAAATTTTTATCTTGTAGCTTTCATTTTCAAATGTTTACCTTATCTTTGTATATAAAGTCAACTATTTCTCTATTCATTTTCAATCTCTTACTTTATCTCTCATTATTCTGAAATATTATCTTTAATGTCTTTTTAATAATCTTATTTGAAAAATGTGTCCTATTATTTCCCTTCTTAATCTTTGAACTAATCTGATTACTTTTTTCTTTGAGTCCTCTTTTTTTCCTTTTTATTTGTACAAATTTATGGGGCACATGTGCAATCTTGTTATATGCATTGATTGCATAGTAATCAAGTCAGGGTTTTTATGGTATCCATCACCCAAATAACATACATTGTATCGGTTAACCAATTTCTCACCATCATCCTCCTACTCCTACCCCTTCCCACCTCCTCACCCTTCCAAGTCTACATTATTTATCATTCCACCCTCTACATCCGTGTGAACACATTTTTTAGCACCCACTTATGAGTGGGAACATGTGATATTTGTCTGTCTGTGCCTGGCTTGTTTTACTTAAGAAAATGACCTCCAGTTCCAACAATGTTGTTGCAAATGGCTGAATAGTATTCCACTGTGTGTATATGTCACATTTTCTTTATCCAACTACCCACTGAGGGATACTTAGGTTGATTCCATATCTGTGCTATTGTGAATAGTGCTGTGATAAACATACAAATACAAGTATCTTTTTGATATATTGATATATTTTTTTGGGGGGTAGGTACCCCGTAGTGGGATTGCTGGATAGAATAATATAATAGTTCTATTTTTAGTTGTTTGAGAAATCTCTATACTGTTTTCCATGGAGGCTTATTAATTTATATTCCCACCAACAATGTATAAGAGTTCCCTTTTCTCTAACATCCGTTTTTTTTTTGTTTGTTTTTTTTAATAATAACCATTCTGACTGGGGTAAGATGATATCTCATTTTGATTTTGATTTCCATTTCTCTGATGAGTGTGCCATTGAGTGTTTTGTCATGAACCTGTTGGCCATTTTGTATGTCTTCTCTTGAAAAATGTCTATTCATGTCCTTTCCCCACTTTGTAATGGGATTTTTTGTTTTTTGTTGTTGAGTTGTTTTGAGTTCCTTGTATATTCTAGGTGCTGATTCTCTGTCACATGAAGAACATGCAAATATTTTCTCCCATTCAACAGTTTGTTTCTTCATTCTGTTGATAATAATTATTATTTTTTATTATTTTGTTTGCTATGCAGAAGCTTTATAGTTAAATCAAGTCCATTTGTCTGTTTTTTATTTTTGTTGGCTATGCTTTTCAGGTCTAAGGCATAACTTCTTTGCCTAAACCAATGTTCAGAAGAGATTTTCTTGGTTTTCTTCTAGTGTTTTTATAGTTTGAGGTTTTAGGATTAAGCTTTTAATCCACTTTGAGTTAAGTTTTGCATGTGGCGAGAGATATGAGTCCAGTTTCATTCTTCTGCACATGGCTATCCAATTTTTCCAGCACCATTTATTGAAGAGGGTGCCTTTCCCCCAATGTTTGTTCTTCTTGACTTTGCTGAAAATCAGTTGGCGGTAATTATCTGGCTTTATTTCTGGGTTCTTTATTCTGTTTCATTGACCTATGTGTCAGTTTTGATACCAGTACCATGCTGCTTTGGTTACTATAGTCTTGTAATATAATTTGAAGTCTTTGTAATATAATGTGATGCCTTCAGCTTTGGTCTTTTTGCTCAGCATTGCTTTGCCTATTTGTGCTCATTTTTGGTTCCCAATGAATTTTAGAATTTTTTTTCTAATTCTGTAAAAAATGAAATTGATATTTTGATAAGGATTGCATTGAATCTCTAAATTGCTTTGAGAAGTATGGTCATTTTAATAATATTCTTATGATCCATGGTCCTGGGATGCTTTTCCATTTGTGTGTCATCTACAATTTCTTTCATCAGTGTTTTATAGATTTCCTTGTAGAGATCTTTCACTTTCTTGATTAAATTATTCCTAGATATTTGTTGTTATTGTTGTTGTAACTATTGTGAATGAGACCGCCTTTTTAATTTCTTTCTCAGCTAGATCATTATTGGTGTATAGAAATGCTACTAATATTTGTATGTTGATTTTGTATCCTGCTACTTTACTGAATTCGTTTATTAAATCTAAGAGTTTTATTGGTGGAGTCTTTACGTTTATCCAGATATAAAATCATGTCATTAGGAAACAGGGATAATCAGACTTCCTCTTTTCCAATTTGGATGCTTTTATTTTTTAAAAGAAACATTTATTTGAAAATACTTTTAGATTTTGAGAAAAACTGTGAAAAGAGTATAGAGTTTACATACTTTTCACACCTAAATTTTTCTATTATTGACAACTTACATTACTATGGTTCATTTGTCACAATTAGTGAAAAAATATTGATACATACATTATTATTAACTAAAGTCCATACTTTATTCATATTTCCTTAGTTTTTACCCAATATCCTTCTTCTGTTCCAGCATCCTATTCAGGATACTACATTATAATACATTTAGTTATCACTCCTTTTAAAGTCCTTGGGCCAAGAAGTGATGCCTCATTTTTTATTTTTGATATTGGTATTTTTTGTCTTCTCTCACTTTTCTTGGCTAGTATGGCTAGGATTTTATTAATTACATTTATTTCTTTCAAAGAATCAGATTTTGCTTATACGTTTGTTATTTTTATTAACTTTCAGCCAGGTCTTTAATATCTTAATTTAGTTTACTACTTTTTTCTCTTCTCTCTTTCTTTTTTGGATTATATATGGAATGATGGCTTAGTCATTTTGTGCTTCTATAGCAGCATACATGGGACTGGGTAATTTCTAAACTTCATTAACTTATTGCTCACAGTTGTGGAGGCTGGAGAGTATAAGATCAAGCTGCTGGCAGATTCAGTGTCTGCTGTGTGTCTGGTCTCTGCTTCCAAGATGGTGCCTTGTTGTTGCATACTCCTGAGGGGGTAAACACTTTGTCCTCTCACATGGTAGAAAGGATAGAAAGACAAAAAAAGGACTAGCTAGTTCCCTCAAGTCCTTGTGTAAGTTCATCAATCCTTTCATGGGGGCCAAGCCCTCATGCTTAATCACCTCCCAAAGGTTCCACCTCTTAATACTATCACCTTGGGATTTAAGTTCCAACATATGAATCTAAGAAAAACACATACATGTAAACCATAGAAGATAGTAAGAAATGTTTCACAAGGCTGGTATCATTGAAGAGAAATATATTTTACAAAGAAAAGCCATGATATGTGCTCTTTCATTTCAGCAGCAAAGCTCAATTTCTGTATCTTTTCAGTGCACCAAACTTCACAGTCTGATTTTGTGAACAAAATTTTATTCCAGACCCTTTTTTTTTATTCTTTTTCTTTTACCCAGATTCCTATATTTAATTCAAATTATATTTTATTTGGTTGTATTTTATTTATGAAGACGAAAGGTTTACACAAAAATCAATACATTCATAGGTACGTACTAAAACAGCAATTGTTGATGGCTCACTCCATATGTTGGTGCAAGCTGAAAATGGTCCTCCACTGTACCAGATGTACATTCAGATATACTATGAGAACAGTGATAAGAGGTGAAGCTTCCAAGCAAGCTGAAGTATGAGGAGTAATCATGGTTATCACCTTAGTAACATGGGAAAAGTTATGAAAGGCAAGGGTGCACTCAAAATCTTGAAAAGTGGTAAATGGTTTGTTTTATTAGTCAGTGGTCTGAAAGGAGCAAGAGAGAAAGGTAAGAGGCTAAGTAGGAGCTCAAGAGAAGTGGCATGCTGATGGACATATAGGAGTGGACATAAATGCATATTTTTTTTTTGTCTCACGTTAAGAGAGGCACTTAAAAACTAGGTAAACAAGATGACTCATCTGGGTTAGGCATGATTTGTCATCAGCCATTTCAGTACTTGTGCAATGGACCTATGAATGAAATAGAAATGGCAGCAAGGCAGAGTCTATTCATGAGCCCAGTAACATGGGACCTCTCTCATTAAGACTACTTTACTTACTGACATTGCTGAATTTGTGACAGATGCTGAGCCTTGATGTGGTGCCACTCAGTGGAAAGCTGATTGTCTAAGTTCCTACTCCATGGAGGGGAGAGGGGTCTGTCATTTGTGAAATTTGAATTGTATCTAGATATGGATTTTTTATCTCTACCTTCAGTGCCTTTTTTGCACCTCTATACAGAGACTTTCAGAAATTCTGATCTTACTAGCATGTGTTTCTTCTAGTATTATCTAGGACCAAAGGATACATTTATACCAAAGTGAGTTTGACAATGAGTATATGACCATGAGATACATTGGTCCTGTCATATACTACACTACTGAGTAGCTCCTGACCTGAAAGAACAAGAAAATATCTTCTTAAAAGCTATATGCTTTGAACTGATGACTGTTATATAGTGTTGTGTTCTCAACAGATAGATTACATGAGTCTAAATAACAAGGGTAAAAGGAGTGGAACCATTTCTTGTCTAGCCAAGTGACCAACTTGATGACTGTGTATTATATAATTCTTGTCCCTAAGATTTTGGGCTAGATAGGATTAGAATTCTTAATCTTCAGAAGAGTATACTTCCATCAGGTCCTCAATAAAATCCCAACGAACTTACAGCTGTAGCTTTTACTCTGTCATACCAATAGAAAAGCAGACAAAAAATGAGTTACTGTAGTGGGATGGGAGTAACAGACCATGATCACGAGAAGTGAGAGTTCTTATGATATAATAGGATCAGTAAAAAATATGTCCAAAACTAAAGATATTCCTAGAAGAACCCCTTGATGCTTCTACATGTGATAACAAAAACAAGCAGGCTATTACATCAGCCATGTCCTAGAAAGGGCAAGGTAACGGGGCCTCATCTCTCATTGAGGGAGTTTTCATGAGACCTTTCAGAAAGAAACACAGACCTGTGGAAGTGTTGGTTGAAGGTGAGGAGAAATCTAGAAAAGGTGGTGGAGAAGAAAGATGATGAATGTTAATTAAAGTTTTGAGACTATGGCTTTTAATACTAACCCTCCCATTTTAAGGCTTTTTAGAGATTGTGCTTAATCATCACCCTGAAGTGCCTATAACAGAGCTTACTCATTGTGAGGGACAGGGAGATCTGACCAATATAAAAAGTTGACAATGATTCATCTACTGGTCCTAAGTTGAAATGTAGTTATTATCCTCAGGGCTTCTCAGTACTTCTCAATAAGTAGGATGCAAGCATATGGTAAAAGAGGAATCATCTATTGGCTAAGACAAAAAAAAGACATAATATTATACATGCTGTTTGTTAAATACCCATAAATATAACCTCTGTAATTTTCATTTAGAAAACATTTTTGAATTGAATTTTTGAATAAATATTCCAAATATACCATCACAGAATATTTCTGCACAAAATAAAAGCCTCTATTATGTATCACGAATAGTATTATGTGATGAGCTAAATAAATAGTGGATATATATCAAAATGATGGTGACTCAAATGGAATGATTTACAGCCAAAATCTGCAAATGTTTGTTAGCTTGAAATTGAGTGACTCCCTTTTAAATAAGCCTAAGTTTCCTGCCATACATTCTATTTGACTAGTCAAAATACAAGTCTGAATACTGTTTATGATTCACTTGGCTTACGTTTAATCTATTAATTAAACATTGTCTAATCTTTGAAATATACGATGCTTTTGGCAGCTGTGCCACACAAGATTTAATTCTTAAAATGACTAAATTCCAATCTACTAGCCATCCAATTAATTATGTTTCAGCCCTAATCAGATGCTCTGCAGATTTCTCTGGTTTCCACCCTATTTCCAGAAACAGAAATTGTAATGTAGATTTTTATATATGGATACAGAAACTAGAACCTAATTTCTACAGCAGCTGATCAAGTGAGAAAAAAAATACTCAAATTTTTGAAAGTTGCAGCTGGATTTATTTTAAATGCTTGGTGTCTTTCAAATTTTAATTAACCTCAAACATGCTTACTATCTGTAGCCATATAAATCCTTTAGCAATTATGACCTTTTTAAATATTTTGACTTACTCCATCTGATACATGACATCTGACTGAGGGTCTTAGTGTTAATATTAAATATAAGCAAAGCTTAAGTGCTTCATTCATTTTTGACAAAAATACATATAAAAGTTTTAGTATTTTATTTTTTAATTTAAATAGTTCCTCTAACATTATATTAATAAGGACTTAAGAACCCCATAATAGATAGCTGTGGCATAAGAGAACAGAAGATAATTATATTATATGCATAAAAGGAAACTCTAAAAATAATAAGTGATATCATCCATTATAAAACTTATCTATACTGTTACAGTGGTCAATACAAGTTAATGTGCTAAGACCATCATATATGTTTATGTGCCTATAAGGAGCCTAGACTTTTTAATAAATAATTTATGGCTGTAGAAACTCAGTTTTGCTATTTTTCAGCAATTTTGAAGACAATATCAGCACATGTTGACAAATTAGTCACTCTAAATAAATACCAAACTGACCTGAATTCTGGAAGTGGAAGTGATAATGCATAAAAAAAATGGCCTGGAAAATATGAGGGAAACTTTTAATGTATCAGAAAGAGATTTTTATTTAGATAACTTGCATATTATATAAGTAAATTTTCTTGGATTAATAAAATATATTAATAGAAACTAAAAATACTTAAATAGAATTGTCTTCTTACTTTCAGTTCATTATGATGTGCACCAAATGGAGAGGAGTTTGGTAAAACATCTTTCTCCTACATGCCATAATTTAGAAAGATAAGCAAAATAGCTTAATGTTTTGACACATGATGTCATGACTACTTCTGGGGTTTCAACTGGGGTGTCTAGAATGTCTAAGTCAAGAAAATTGGCTCATGGGGGGCCCTAGAAGTATCTAGGATAAAGGGAAAGGTCTAAAACTAACCTAAAACTTCGAAGGCTGCCAATGTTTATGAGCAAGAGAGTGACATGATATAATCTGTGATTTCGAGCAATAACTCTTAAGACCAAGCCCCATGGGGCTGCCTGATGCTGAACTCAAGAGTACCATCTTCTCAGCTGTGACTCTCTGCTCCAATTTCTTAGCCTTTCAACTCTCGTCACTTAAGAATTATCCCATGAGAGAGAAGTAGAGTTAGGCTGACCTCAAAGAGCTTCTTTCTTTTCAAGATCCTGGCCTCAAAAGTCCCGGCTTCCTTGGTATCTCTCTGATGTCTTCAAATAGAAATTTGCTTATTTTTTTACTGTTTCTATTTTGTCCAGATTTTATTGTTGCTTGTTTGTTTGGGGAAGGGATGATTTGCAAGAGGCTACTTTACCATTAACAGAAGCCAAAATTCCTCTTCCAGATTTTGAAAATTATCTCTCAATGGATTCAGAATTGGGCAGAGAACAGATCTGTTATTTGTAGGGCCCCCCAAAATTTAAAAGTAGGAATGGGAATCACATAGAATGAGCTGAAGGAAAAGTAGATGGAGAAACAATAGATACAGAAATGGACAAGATGAAACAGCCCACTGTGAGAAACAAGCTTCCTAGAATCTCAGTGAGAGTTTAAGAATTGTGCACAGTAGAATCAGTTGTATTAATAGGAACTTTTAGGTAAACATCACAATCTAAAATACTGTCATATGATAACTTTTCATGCTACATTTAAAAAATGCATTTTCTATATGAATAAAGTTCATTCTCCTTATAAAGGTTGACTTGGTATATTCCTTAGCTTTTTCAACATTTAAGAGTATTTTTTGCTCATTTGGTACCATAATCGAATTGGAGCTCAAACACCAAAGGGGGAGAAGTAAATGGAGACCATCTTAATGACAGTGATATTTATCTCCCAGCAAAGCCAGTGATTCTTGTTACGATTCTTGCTTTGGTCTATATTAGCCTGACAAATCTCATATCCTCCCATAACTATGCCATAAAATAGGTCAAACGAGCACCCTCATCTTTTTAAATCTTAGAATACTTCGATATTAGTTTTAGTCAAATTTTGAAACCACACTTATCCTAGCTTCCATACTGTTGACTCAAAAATTTACTCTAGCCCAGGTGACAGGGTGAGACCCTGTCTCACAGAAAGAAAAACAAATAAACAAAAAAGATTAACAGAAATCATGTTCTGTATGAGTCACTGGTCATTTGTTGTTATTGCTGCAAAAAGTACAGGAAAAACAAGAAATCTGTAGTTTGCATATTACAGAGTCACAGTTTTTTAGGTGCCTTCAAGTGCAAGATGCTTAAAATCGGTAAGCTTTGTTTGATCTTAGAAACAAATAGAGTGAAAATGAACTTGTATTTTTCCAAAAGTTTTCCAAAACTTTGACTGATCTTTCTGGCATTCCCAAAGATACTTTATGAACCTCTGCTGCATCTTCTAGGAATTCTTGACCAAAGTGAACCTTAAAAAAGTTGTCATAAATTTGAGTGGCTGTTCTACATACCGGATATGCAAATCAAAGCATTACCAAAATGTATTAAATGCTCCACTGCAAAACTTCATGAATCAAACATAGGCTAAGTCACATCAAATTCTAATTCATAATGTCGTGATTTATTTAATTTCTATTTAAAAAAGCTAAAGGATTTTCAAAAGCATTTAATTTATGTAGTCTCTAAAATTTAGATCTCAGAAAGAGTAACATTATTTTACAAATAACGTACAATTTGGAGAGGGAAGAAACAAAAGCCTAGATAAATGATTTATATACCTAAGGCCAACCAATGTGTTAATGTTGAGAAGGAAACAGTATCTTGATCTAGTTCCTGTGCTGTGTTCACTTGAGCTGATTATATGGAAGTAGAAGGACAGGAAGATGAAGAAAAAAAGATGAGTTTTCATTTCAAGCTCCAGTGATACATTTTCTGCAAGGCATCAAGCTGATCTTTTTTTAGACATGCAGTTAAACCATTTAAGTTTAACCCAAGATTCTAAAAGTCCCCATTGCTTGAGAGTATATGAGAGGTATCAGAGTGACAGGAACCAGGAAAAAAAATGACTAATAATATATTTCTACACCATGGTAAGTAAAAGAAAATAATAATAATAAAGAAGAGTTCAAACTAAGAAAGCAAAATGTTTTGCACAATTTGTAGCCCTCGATTGGTATCTCATATTGATAGAAGATGATACCATTTTAGAACAAGGTATATTATTAGACATTTCAAACCCTGCTTTCTTAATTCATAAAACCTAGCATCTGGTATTTTAAGAAAAGATTATGAAACTTCCTCAGTTACCCAGCATATGGTATAGAAAGTTCTATATAAGAAATCTTGATGAAAGATGTATGATTTTGTTTTTGATATATTAAAATAGCAATTTGACTTATAGTCCTTTATCTATTTTTATTATCTCCTTGCATCTGGTTATTTTCCTACAAATCTGAACATTCAAAAAATAATGTATTACTTTCTTATAGATATTATGTTTAAAAACCAAGAATGTGGCCCAGCAAAGCTAATTGTGATATTTTTCCATTCTCATAGAATAGAGCTGCTGTTTCTCACTACTGAATTGCCCTCTCTGAGTCACCAAAGACTCCTTCACCCCCAACCCTCTCATTTGAAATTAATACCATTTTAAGGCTGGGGGTATTAGAAGACAATTCTTCCAATGATTGGATTTTTACGCTGAACTAATTTTACTCCAACAAGATTCTCTTGTTTAAAAGAGAAAAATTCCAAATCTCCCTTTGTATAAACCTCCACTGCACAATCCTAGTATCCTTTATGTTAAACGTCAGAATTGATATAAGGAAAATCTAAAGATTTACTCAACCATTTTTACCATTCTTTATATAACTACATATTTAAAATGCAACTAATTATATAACTATATAGTAAGGATTATTAATAGCTATATTATTATATAAATTAAGGACTGTGAGTTAAAATTTTCTTAACAATCCTTAAACAAAGGTTGAGCATATAATAATTCATGGTGTAGAATTCTTAATTTCAGTCTCTCTAGAAATAAGCTCTCCTGTGCCTGCTGAATTTAATCACTTAGTGGTGAATAACACAGGGCAATCCTCAGGTGAGAGTCATTTGGAACAAACCAGTGCAAATAGGGTGAGATAAGACATTTTAAGATAAGAAAGATTAGAGCAGAAAGTTGAAGACGAGGATATGTTTTTAAGTCACGGTGAAGAAGAAAAGTGTAGGAAGCTTTAGATCAATGGCAATGATGAAAAAATGAGTAACTTCAATCAAAACCACTCAAAGCATTTTATAAACCTGGCAAAATAAGTTATTGTAGCCTGGGCAATTCAGATTAGAAACATAAAAACACTAATGTATACATACAATTGAAAAAGCATCACTGGTCAATTCAGCTCTTTTCTGATGATACAAACATTTTATTTTCATTCTCCATTTCAAATGATGATCAAAAATAATAAATATAAATTATAAATCAGGGTTGGCAAATCTAGTTATTTTCTGGTGATACATTCATTTCATTTTTATTCCTCATTTCCAATGATGATCAAAAATAACTTGAGAATTGAATTATTTTTACAAGGAATCGATATTATATACATATGCCTATCATTTGAAGCTCTTCAAAACACTCATGTAATTTTCAGACATTATACCATTTCAGGAAAGATTAAATAGTTATAAGTAATCAAATTTTTTACCCAATATTCTAAAGGCACTATTATTGGAGGTAAAATATAAATAAATATATGAAGGTTTCTATTTTTGGATACATCATATATAAAGCACTGTTCTAACGACATTGTGTGTTTAATCTTAAATACAACCTTAATGAAGTATGTAATATTTTATTGTCCTAATTATATAGATTTCTGTTTTTTTTGTTTCATTTTGTTTTGTTTTGAGACAGGGTCTCTGTTGCCCTGGCTAGAGTACAGTGGCATCATCTTAGGTCACTGCAACCTCAAATTCCTGGGCTCAAGCAATTCTCCTGCCTCAGCCTCCTGAGTAGCTGGGACTACAGGCGCATGCCACCACACCTGGCTAATTTTGCTCTTTTCTGTAGAGATGGGATCTCACTTTTGCAGAGGCTGGTCTCAACTCTTGGCCTCAAGCAATCTTCCTGCAGTGGCCTCCCAAAATACTAACATTACAGGCATGAACCACCATGCTGAGCCCTAATTATTGTATTAATATATAGATTTAAAAACATAGGCTCCTAAGATTAATTTATTTGTTGAAGGCTGCACAGCAAGTAGTGAAACCAGGATGCACATTTAGGGAATCTGACTCTAAGATCCAAGCTCTTCTTGCTATTCTATCTATCCATTTATCTACCATCTATTTATTTCTCTCTCTCTAAGTCAAACAACTTCAGTGGAGAAGAATAGGAGAATATTTCACTGAAACTGATATGACGTGAATCTATAGTAGGCTTTTCTGAATCTCTGTCCCCAATTTGAAAAGAGAAATAATTTCCATTTCTTTAATTTCTCATGTGTTGAAAAATAGAGAAGTAAAAGCTTAACCTAAAATATATAACTGTGCATATGATGGAAATAAACAGAAAAAAATAAAATTAAAAAGATAGTAAAGGAAGAGAGGAATCAATTTGAGCTTATTCTCTCAGCTTTTAAAATTTAAAGCAAATTGGTCAGGATTATGATTAGACATATTTTATTTTTAGTAGCCATTGTATGTATGATATCATCTAGGCCAGAGTTTCTCTACCTCAGCACTATTAACATTTGAGCTAAATAATTATTTGTGTGAGAGGCTGTTTGTGTATTGTGGGATGTTTAGCAGCATCCCTGGCCTGTATCTACAAGATGGCAATAGTACCCTTCTCCAGTGTGGTACCCAAAAGTATCTTCAGAAGATGCTGATTATCACCTTGGGGGGCAAAATCTCCTCTTGTTGAGAATAGTGGTCTGAAATACTCATGCCTGACATCACTTTGGAGAAGTTTGCTAACATGTAGGAGATTAGTAATTACTCAGCCTTTTGACAGCCTTTTGACTCTCTAAGTCTGACATAATAACTCATTTACAAAACGACTATTTGTAATGACAATCATACCTTTTTAAATGCCACAATTTGTTTTGCCCATGTAATTGAGAGTTAACTGGCTATAGTAATTAGTCCAATTGGACGTGAATGTTTCCTCAGAAAAAGAAAAATATGAAATTCTTTCATGTCTGTGAAAATTCCCTCTGAGCATGAGAGTGATGAATAATACATACAAGATAAAACATGCTCTGACTCTGGTTCATAGACCTGAGATCCACAGAGAGGCAAAGCACTGTTACAGGCTTGGTAATCATCAAACCCAAATCATTTAAGCTTTAGGCCTTAAATAGACCAAAACATTAGCTATTAGGCATTAATGACATGAAATTTGACAGACTAGGAGCCAAGATGAAGTAGCACAAGATAATTCATTAAAAAACAGGGGAGTGGATATGAAAGGCATTTTGACTATAAATTATTTTCCAGAATTAATTCATATTGTGTAGCATCTTAGATCTTTAGAAACAGTCTTCAAAATGAGACTTCAACTTTATAATATCGTTCTGCTATTATACTTTCTATAAGACTAATCAATCTCATCAGATGTGGTTCCTGACTTATAAGACCCTGATGTTTTAAGATTTTAGCATTTTGTAGATAAACATTTAAATATTTTTGTGGTTTTAATTTATATTATATTCAAACCATTTATTACCTATGTATCTAGATGATACAATGTAAGCAATCTTAAAAAAATTAAGAAATAATGAATTTTATTTCAAAAAATCAAATTAAACACAATTTATCGATAGAATTCGAACTGTTTTTGAAATTATAAAACATGGATTCTAAGTTCTGCCTCTGCTGTCTCTAAAGTATGTGAATGACTCACCTAATACTTTTCTGTAAATTGAGGTAATATTTCTCCTGCATACTTCACAAAGTTATTTTGCAAATCATATTAAATGTAAAAAATCACATAATTAACTCTAAAACCAAATTTCTTACAGAATTACTCCAAAATGATTCAGTTGCCCCATGAAAGTGGGTTGAATTGCCATGGATTATTGTTGAACATTGATTACACAAGGAAAATAGGACTTCCTAATCAAGATGCAGGAGGACATTAAAGTTCTATTCATGCTTTTGCCCAAGTGTTGCTGTGGGTCATTTTAAATAAAAGATCAGAAATATTTTCATGGAGGATTAGTACACATTAGGAACTGGTGAATAATTTTTCTACTACTACTTGCCCTGAAAGCTAATATTTTCCCTTTAATACCAAAAAGGACAGAAAAAATATTTTTACTATTACTGTTGTAATTAGGAAGGGATTTCTCTGTGTTTAATTGTAATTACTTATAGAAAGTTGTGACAGGAAATAAAGTTGGGGATTGGGAATGGAAAGTTGAGAAACAAAAAACAACATATACAAAATATGTATATGTGTATCTGAATATGTATACATGCATATGCATATATGTATATATATTTTATATTTCTAAGTATATAAACATATATACACACATATATAAATATATATAGCTATGTTTGGAGGAGTCAATATTATGAATGTTTTCACATTTTTGGTAGAGATTTTATTTTGCATACTGCATGATTTTGCAGAGATTTAGTACTATAATTTAAATTTTTTTCATAGAAAATTTGTATAAATCTGATGGAAGGGTGAAAAAGTTTTGGTCTTTTTAGTTTTTATTTGTTTTATTTTATTTTTCCAGGCTTGAATTATTTTATTTACATAATATTTGTCTTATATGTCAGACAATTATTTGCCTATTGTGTTTGGCATTTAAGATTTCTGAGAAAGTTCCATTTTATCATTTTGAACAATTTCTTCCCCATTATGTGCAGAGTCTCCCAATGCCAACAGTTGTTGATGTCTCTGGGAACAGATGGTTTGTGGGAGGATTGTTGAGTGAGATATTCTACATCTTGGTCCCAAGACTGCACAGTTGCTGTTGGAAAGGTTACAAAAATGACAACTGGTATAGGAGAAGTTGCAAACCAGAGAGTGAAAATAGCCAGACAACTGCATGGAGATTATCCAGATAGAAAGACTTTTTGATGAAATCTTGACAGCTTTTACAGAAGAAAATGCAGTGATTGCAAGAAGTTTGGATGATATTAAGGTGGTTGACATATTGGCAATGTTTTGCACATCTATAACTTTAACAAGTTTCACAATTCAACTTTAGAATGATGAATCTGTGGGAGACTCTACAGCAGGATTTTTTTATTGTCCTTGAATTAGAAGTAATGAATTTGTTCATTCCCATTTGCATGTCATTTCCCTAGGAAGCTAAGAGCATTTTTCTTTCTTTTTCTTCCATTCAAAAAATGGAATGGTTAAGGAAATATTGTCTATCAATTAACTAGACAATCTTTTTCAGAGAAAACATTAATATTTGGAAAATGAGATTAGTGACTCCTGGGTTAAAGTAGGTTTGAGTAAGGAACACAGAGCCCATTTCTGGGATTTCAGCGTTCAGCAACATCTCTCATGAATGTATTATAAATAAGTCCCTTTCAAACCCAACTTAGTACACATTAGGCTAGAAACATCAATGGATGTACGTTCATTTTTTTAAACTGTTTTCCTTATTTCCCTTTATCTCTTGCCTCTGTCAATCAAAATCCATTCAATGAAATTGTTAGCATCTCCCTTCAAATTACTGAGTATTTAAAAGTGTAAGAAAGTCCATAGTAAATATGGTATTTTAATTATATCATTAAATATGCATTTTTTCCATCATTTGATGTCAACTAAATCTTACTGTTAGATTTCAATAGTAGAAGATATTCCTATTGGATATTTGGAACTGCATTTTTCTTAACATTAAATGAGGGCTCATATCGGTGATGTCAACAGTTATATAACTTAACTAACATTAGGAAGAGTTAAATTATGAGCCCCAAATGATGTTTTCTACCTTTTTCTTCCACTATCTTCTTCTATCACCTCCCCTTCTTTCTAACAAACCTTAAAGATGGGCCAATAGCATATTTTTTGAGATTTGCATCATATAGAATCCCTTCTTTGAAATGTGAAGAAAGTATAGGAAGGCTTAATAACAGAACAAAATTAAAAACAAATAATAACAAAGCAAAACAATGAGAGTGAAATAATCAGACCCTGGTCACACACATCCTGGGAACATGATGAACTATCAATCTGTATAATCAACTCTTTCAAGCAATGCAAAACAGCTGTTAAACACCTGTTTGATCATTAATTGATTGGTTTCCTTCAGAGAGTTACAAATGGAAATTTTGGCTCCACAATCCTTGCTGCCTCCACAATGAAATTAAGAAAAGCCAACATAATGCATGTTATATATTTGTGTTGACAGAAATTCTGCTTCAATATAACATTTTAGTTTGAATCATTTCATTCAGTAAAAGATTTTCTAAATTTTCTTCCTCACATATCTTAAAATTAATTTTATGAACTAATACATGGGATCATAGTGAAGCATCGAGAGGCAAGTGAGAGAGGGGATTTTTTGCTTGGTTTAAATAAGTTTTCTTAAACACTTTTGGGTTTAGACAAAAATGGAGCAGACAGTATGGAGAATTCCCATTAAATTCCTCTTCCTGTCCCACCTGCCACTGTTTCCCCAATCTTGCATTGTTCTGGTACATCTTTTACAGTTGGTGAACCATTAATAAAACATTATTATTAATTAAAATCTCTAGTTTACATTAGGGTTCACTCTTTGTGTCATATAGTTCTAAGGGTATTGACGAATGCATAATGACATGGATTCATCATTATCATATAGAATAATACACAGAATGTACAATATCATATAGAATAGTTTCACTGCCCTAAAAATGCCCTATAGACCACTTATTCATCCCTTTCTCCCACCCTTGACCCCTGGCAACCACTGATCATTTTATTGTCTCAATAGTTTTGCTTAGTGAGAGAAAGGATTTTAATTCAAATACCTCTTTATATGAAAGGATTCTTTTTCGTAAAGGATATTTCAATTTTGAGGAAAGAATGACACAAAGCTGAAAAATTATGTGATAGGTGCATTTGGAAGGACCAACTGTATTAAGCATTTACTTAGGACCTAAATGAGGAAATTTGTGTGGCTAATTTATTTTAAAAAATAAAAAATACAGGCTAATGGTAACAATACAGATTTAAATTTCAATGTAGCAGCTTCAAAATCCATGCTTCAAACAAATGCTGTATTTAGTTGGTTATTTTTACTGATTCTTTAGTAACTCAGAAACAATTTACAATAGCAAATGTTTTTTCCAACATAAATGTAATAATTGGTACATTTAGTTTATGGTGGTTCCATTTGGAAAATCAATAGTGATCAGAGCAGAAGAGATTGGGGCCACAAAGATAAGTGGCAGATGGTCACTAAAGAGTTGCTTTAAAACACTGAATGGCCAAGCAAAGTCACAAACAACCATGGGCAGTAGAATTTTAAGATGAGGAACAAGCAATGTGATTCAGCTTCAAACTCACAAATGATTGCTTCTTTTATAAAGTAACTTCCAATAATTCTCTGAAGAATTTTAAAGCCTCTTAAATATTGTACTCAGGAGAGGAAGCTATTTTTGCATTGGCAGCGCTTCTAAGAATGAAATTTTGGCAGGCTCAGCTCTACTTTTTTGCTGTACAGTATATGGTAATGTTCATTATGATTGTATTGAAAATGATCCACTTTGGTGTAGTACTAAATCTGCTCTAATTCAAAAATGAATTTAAATTCCATAAAACCCAAGTGTGAAGCTGAACACATTTTTCTTCTTTTATTGATAATGATTTTATCAGTGTTAAATTACTTTTTAAATTTTAAACATAATATTTAAGAGTTTGTCACCATTTTTTTCTAAAGTTAAAAATATTTATTACATTAGCAAATCAGTAAGGCATTTTATGGGAAACTAAGAAATACTCATGACAATCTATTCAAGACCCCAGAATTTACTTAATTCTCAATGTGAGGATGAAGCAAAATTATTATGTATTTGCTATATTAAGGACTGCAACTCTAAAAGGTTTTGCATGTTAACTGATTTAAATTTCTCTGCATTACAGATGATGTATATTTATTCATTATAACATCATTAGAGTAGTCCCCAATTTGTTAAATAATAGTAATAATCTATTTATTTCAAATGTTACATAAAGATCAAGAGAAACATAATATCCAGTGGAAATTAAGATTTTTAAAGTACATTTTCCCAAGATATACTTTCAAAGACAAGGTATATACATCCTATTCTATTAGATGTTGGCATTTAAAAGAGTTTAAATATGACATATTTTTCAAGATGACCACAGTATAAGTTTCACAGCACAGTATGATAGAAAATATACATAGAAAAGTGATTTGCAATTGGGAATGAACAGAATGGAGTTCCAAAGTCAGCAGTTTGATCATCATTAGCTTAAGCTAACATTACTTACATTTCTTCTCTAAAACTCTATTTCTCAAGATTCTCAATGAAAAATAAATTTGTGTGTGTATGAATGTGGTTCTCTGTGTCTGTATCTGTGTATTTTTAAAAATATATAAGAAAAATATGCAATGATTCTCTCTTGTAAATTCACATGAGATATTAATATATTAATGACTTTAAAGACAACATACATGAACAAATACTCTGTTAACAAATGTCAATAGTATAAACAGATGGATAGAAAAATATGATATAGACAATATTTGAATATATAAAAATTTATTCATCTCAAAGATGAGGTATGAATGCTCCTCCACTTACAATGGCATTATGGCTCAATCAACCTATCATAAATTGAAAATATCATTAAAGTCAAAAAATGCTTTTAATACATGTAACTTACCAAACATAGTAGTTTAGTCTAGTGTACCTCAAATGTGTTCAGAACACTTAACACAAGCCTATAGTTTGTTAAAATCACCCAACATAAAGACTATTTTATAATAAAGTGTTGAATATTTCATGTAATACATCAAATGCCATACTGAAATTAAAAAAACAGAGTGGTTGTGTGGATACTCACCATTAACATCTACAGCTCAAAGCACACTGGGCCTGAAGAATGTTTGAAGCATTGAACAAAAATTAATTGCTGGATGATGGGGCTGCTACAGTAACTAGGTTATCAATTTCTTGCTCTTCAGATGACGCTTGAGAATAGGCGGTAGGGCAAACTGAGGCATCCGTACTTGTTGATGGTTTATCAGGCACAGTGTTTCTCAGGAAGATGTCAAGTATCAGTTGTTTATCCTCCTGATCACGTGGCTGACTGGGAGCTGTGGCTCTTCACTGTTACCCAGCACCGTGACAGAGTATTATAGTGCATATTGCCAGCCTGGGACAAGATCAAAATTCAAAATACAAAGTATGGTTTCAACTGAATGCATATGGCTTTTGACCCATCATAAAGTTGAAAAATTGTAAGTCGAACCATCATAAGTCAAATTGTCTGTGTGTTAGTATAGTAAGAATATAGAGAAACAAACTAACATTTTTTAAGGGAGGTAAATGATTTTTTTAGCCCTTACAAGCCGGCAGAAAGTACAAATAGTGACCTCTGTCTGAGGGTCATAGCTATTCTGGAATAAGTATAACTGTTTTTAGATAAGCTTTCAATAGTCTAACATGTAGTTTTGCCTGGGCGTATGTTATAGGCCATGCTGCATGGGAGCTACATCAGTCTCAAAATTATATGAAGCATAGTATTGCTAAGATATGATACATGATATACTTAGATTTAAGCATTTTTCATGTGTCAATCTCAGTCTCTCCATGATAGCACTACATGGCCCAAATATAATCCTAAAATACTTTTGGATTCACTCTTCCAAGATTTCCAATTATTTCTTTAGTCCTGGACCTAGTCTTTGGATTTATGGACATAGGGAAAGTATAAATTTGGGAGACCCACCCACAGGTGACATGAACTTAAATATCAATTTTGCCTTCTTGGTTGATAGGAAAGGATATGATGTATGACCTATTTGTGTGATTCTGTTTTTTTATAAATAAGATATCTGGGCCACATTTTTCTGGTTACTTTGTACAATGTCCAACAGCATTAGCACGGGGGTCAGTCTAAAGACCTAGAAACCTAGCCTTGGTGGAGCAAGTTCCAGAGCTGCCTCTGTGTAAACTGAGTGCCAAGAAGAATTAGCTCAGTTTTGTCAGCAGGGAAGTGATCCAACACGTTTTCACAACACCCTGGCAAAGGCTTCAAGTGCTCTGCTTGCATTACAAATTTGAGAAGCACTGCTTTGGGTATGATGTGATCAAGAAATCTTGGGGGCTTACTGTTTACTGTGTATAAACAACAGAAACAAACAAAGGAAAACCTAATTTTATATTTTTGTTATGTCACAGCTCATTAGGAGCTTTTTTTTATTTATTCAGGATATTATGGGGGTATAAACATTTTGGTTACATGTAATGCATTTGCCCTACCCAAGCCATGGCTACAAGTGTGTCCTTCTGCCATACAGTGTGTTCCACTTCCTTTAGTTATGGGTTTACCTCCCACCCCACCACCCACTGGGCACCCGATGAGTATTACTGCCATGTGAACTCATCGAGAGCTTTTTATTTATAGGAGTTTCTCCATGTGTGATATTGCAGAGGTTTGTGGTAGAGTGTTGGGGGTATGGAGGTGGGTAAACTCACAACTAATGGATGGGGTGAGCATTGTATGGGGGAAGGACATACCTCTAACCCTGGCTTGGGTGAGGCAAAGTCATAACTTTTAACCAAAATGTTTGTACCCCCATAATATCCTGAAATAAAAATAAAATAGAAATTAGATCATAACAAAAAAGAAGATGGCCATGAGATATGCATATTTGCTACTGTTCCCAGCACAGAGCAGATGTTTGTTAAATATGAATCTGCTCTGAGATCTTTAAAATCTACCTGAGGAGTGTGATGATTTCTGATGCTGAGACAAGCATGACTTGTTTAAAATAGTTTATCCCATGCGACAATTGCTTTCAATCCATGAACATTAAGTAGCCACCAATGATAAAAATAATATTTAATAGCAAAAGGAAATTTGTTAATGAGCATTTGATATTATAGACATATACTAAGAAATCTGAAGATATTATGACATTTAATAATTATAGCAACATGGACTATTTGGAACTATATTATCATTTCCATTTTATAATTGAGAAAGTGAAACTTTGGTGAGTAAAGAGTTGCTCCAAGTTTATATGCCAGTAAGTTGAAGTGTCCCTGTTTGAACCTATGTCTGACTCCAAATTCCATGCTAAAACTCAGTAAGTTCCACAAGATAGGCAAGCAGCACCGTAACAGGGGCATGAGCCAAGAATTCATGGCATTAGAAGAAAAGAGGAGCAATATATCAGAGCTGCCTAGGAAATATAAAACTTTTCAAGATTAAAATGTTAAGATGATGTTTGTTTAGAAGAACATTATCTTAGGATTTTAAAGCATTATTTTAAAAAACATCAAATGAAAGGGATTCTGGAGGTCAGCCAAGACAGCCAGCTAGAGACATAGCTTGTCAGACTGTCCTGGCTGAAGGTTAGCAGGTTGGACTGAGGAGAGCAGAGAACAATTGCGGCTTGATTGTGGATCACAGGGAGAGGAACAGAGGCGTCCAGGGACCCCACCCAAAAAGGCTGCAAAGCTGAGAAAGAGGAAAAGAGAGAAGAGAAGATAGCAGCATGGACCAAATCCAAAGAGGCCCAGAGCCCAGTGAAAGGATAAGGGGGCTCCCCTCCCTACTTGGGTGACTCTAGCGAGCAGTGGAATATAGAACTCCCACCCTGGGAGAGTGCCACAGGAGACCAAAGGGCCAGCATTCTTACACCCAGATGCCTCCTCCTCTGTACTTCCTCCATTTCTGGCACCACAGAAAGTAATTTTGGCCCAAGTCAGCTTGTAGCCATGACCCCTCCTACCTCACAGCAGTAGTGAGAGTATTCTGTGCCGAGAACCCTATTTCTCTGCAGTGGGGGCATGTGCCCTGCTGAGCCTGCCACTGAGAGTGGAGCTGCTGCAGTGGCATTTCACGGGATCACCTGCTCCTGCTGGTGGCTTGAACAGGTGTCCCCCAGGTCATGGGAGCAGTGCAGGAAGACCAGGATCCCTTCCCCCCATTGCAACTGTGAGAGTGCTTGGTACTGAGAAAACTGTTTCTCTGCAATGGGGATGTTTCTGGCAGAGCCTGTCACTGAGAGTGGAGACCCAACAGTGAAGTAAACTGAGAGGTTCATCAAACCTGCTAAAACACCCCAAAGGGAATTCAGGTCCAGCACTACTCTCCCTGACATGGTCAGGGACTGATCTTTGGGTGCTCAGAGACAGGTCCATAAGGCAGCCCTAGCACCATACCAGTTGATTGAGAGGGATAATGAGAAGCAACCAATGAAAGAGCTCCAGAAATATAAAAAATCAAAGCAAAAGGACACCCCCCCCAAGAAAACAATAACTCTTTACCAATGAATACCAACCTAAAATGAAAGATTAAAATGACAGATGAAGAATTTCAAATATGGATTGTAAAGAAGCTCAGTGAAATACAAGAAAAAACAGAAACCAAACATAAAGAAATCACAAAGCAGTGCAAGAAATTGAATGAAAAATTCTCTAAAGACATTGGAATATTAAAGAAAAACCAAACAGAACTTCTGAAAATGAAAAATTCATTCAAGGATTTACAGAACATAAAGGAAAGCCTTAAGAATAGGCTAGATCAGGCAGAAGAAATAATCTCAAAGCTTGAATGTAACACCTTTGAGCTAAACAAGTCAGTTACAGAGAAAGAACAGAGAAATAAGAGGAAAAAACAAAGCCTATGAGAAATGTGAGATTATGTAAAGAGACCAAACATAAAAATCATAGGCGTCCTTGAGGGTGATGAAGAAAATACACAAGGATTGGAAAATCTATTTGAAAGAATAATCGAGGAAAATTTCCCTGGCCTTGCTAGAAAGCTAGATCTTCCACTATAAGAAGCTCAAAGGACTCCTGGGAGATTTATCACAAAGGGGAAAACACCACAACACATCGTCATCACACTGGACAAAATAAACATGAAAAAGGTGTTCCTACAAGCTAGAAGGAATTGGGGCCCCATTCTCAGTCTTCTCAAACAGAATAATGACCAGCCTAGAATTTTCTATCCTGCAAAATGAAGTTTCTTATATTAGGAAGAAATAAAGACCTTCTCAGACAAGGAAACACTGAGTGGACTTGTCAAGACCAGTCCTGCCCTGCAAGAAGTACTCAGAACTGCAGAAGCCTGAAACAGGATCAGCACGTCTAAACCTCACAAAGATTAATTCAAGATAGGTGACAGAAGGATAAACCTAAGGCATGAAACTGTAAGAATTCTAGAAGAAAATTTTTGGAAAAACTCTTCTAGATATAGACCTAGGCAAAGAATTTATGTAGAAGACCACAAAGGCCATCATAGCAACAACAACAAAAATTAACAAACAGGATTCAATTAAATTAAAAAGCTTCTGTATAGCCAAGGAAACAATCAATAGAGTGAATAGACAACCTATAGAATGGAAGAAAATATTTGCATGCTCTATATCCAAAAAAAGGGCTAACAACCAGGATTTAGAAAGAACTCAAACAAATCAGCAAGAAAAAATAACCCCATAAAAAAGTGGACAAAAGCATGAACAGAAACTTTTCAAAAGAAGATAGATTAATCGTCAACAAACATATGAAAAGATGCTCAAAGCCTCTAATCATCAGGGATATGCAAATCAAAACCAGGAGATATCATCTAACTCCAGTTAGAATGGTTTTTTTCAAAAAGTTCCAAAATAACAGCTGCTGGCATGGATGTGGAGCAAAGAGAACACTGTTGGTGGGCTGCAACTAGGATAGTGTCTATGGAAAATAGTATGAAGATTCCTTAAAGAACTAAAAGTAGACCACCATTTGATCCAGCACCATTTTTTTTTTTTTTGCTTCATGATCCAGCACTATTGAGTATTTACCCAAAGGGAAAAATATCATTTTATCAAAAAGACACATGCACTTGAATGTTTATTGCAGTACAATTCACAATTGCAAACATGTGGAAGCAACCCTGGTGCCTAGCAGTCTATCAATGGATTAATAAAATGTAGTTTATGTATACCATGGAGTACCACTCAGCCATGGAAAATAAAATGGTGAATTAATACCTCTTGTAACAACTTGGATGGAATTGCAGACCATTCCTCTAAGCGAAGTATGGCAAGAATGGAAAAACAAATACCACATGTACTCACTCTTAAATTGGAAGTAACTGATCAGCAGCCATGTGCACTTATAGTAGTAAAACTCAACCGATACCAAGCAGGTGGTAGGTGGGAGGAGGGCATGGGTACGTTCACTCGTAATGGGTACAATGCATGCAATTTGATGATGGTCATACATGTAACTTTGACTATAACTGCACAAAAACAAGTCATGTAACCAAAATGTTTTTACCCCTGTAATATCTGAAATAAAAAAAGAGATTCTCACTTATTTTCTACTTCCTTTGAAAAATTTATTATATAATATTCTCACAAGCATCATCCATTACTTGTAAGTTTGCATTCTCTTTTATATCCTGGAGTTTAAATGCCCACTTTAAAACTTATGTCAGTGGTTAAAACTGCATTTGTGGTCTGTACGTCTCTGACATTAGTGACTTTAGTGTTTTTTCCATGTTAGAGACTTGGAATCCCCATATTTCTAGGTTTGTTAAAATGTCTATTAGTATGTATATATTTCTCTCAAGTGCTCTCTCTCTCATCTATCCTGCTTTTCATCCTTCTACTGAATATTATATCAATTCTGCATTAGAAAGACTACTTGGTCTTTGGTATCTGGCAACCATGGCTTCAATTGCTGACCCCAAAAGCCACTAACAAGTGTGAATTTTGGTAGATATATTAGTCATCTCTTGCTGCACAACAAATTACCCCAAACTTAACGGTTTAAAATCACATACATTTATTATCCCAGTTTTTGTGTGCCATGAGTCCAGGCACATCCTCTCTGCACCCCTAGTGCAGGGTCTCAAAAGGCAGCAATCAAGATGTTGGAAGGGTTGGGCATTCATCATTCCAGGCTTAGGGTACTCTTCTAAGTTCATATGGTTGTTGGCAAAATTCACTTCCTTGCTGCTGTAGAACTAATGGTTGCCTGCTTCTTCAAGGCACAAAGGAGAATTTTTCTGACCTCAGGGAAAGCTTAATTTTAGGTCTCACTCTTAAACCTGTGTTTTCTGATCTGTGAGTGTATACCATGACACATACCTCTTAGAATTACTTGTGAGTATCCAATGAGATACTAACATAGCAGTGTCTGGCACATTAAAAGTGTTCAAAATATTATTCATTTTTAATTAAAATCCAACTTTTTTAATCAAATTAATCTGTGTCATTTTCCATTCCAGATTATAGTTGCTATTAATATTGTTTACTTACACTTCTCAATTTCTGGGAAAGCTTTTATTAGATATTTTGTTTTAGAAATTTTGTAAGTAAGCAAGTTAGAAACTATTTCTCCAGGTATAAGGAGATACACAGATTTTGTCTAGAATTAGAAACCTTCTTGGTTTCATTGTTTCTACCTTTTCAATTTAACAATAAAGATTATGGTGAGAAAATGTGAAAATGCTTTGTTAACCATGAAACATAATGCAAATATTAACAACACATTTTAATATAAGGGAATTAGGACACAGTCTAGGGTGAAGATAAGGACTATATAGAAGAGGAGACCAGGAGAAAATGTTGTAAAGAAAAAACTGATTTTGTTATAACAACTCAATACCTGTGTCATTATGTAATTTATTAATCAATATTGAAGAAGCAGGAGATTGAGGTACATAGGACTTCACGAGGCTGCCACTGAAAGGGTGTTCTACACTTTTTCTGTCTGATCAGAAAAGTGGATTATCCTGAGGATAGATCATCTTGTTTAAGAAAAATTAATTTTGATTGCTCCCATTTGTTACATAAGTCTAAGAGTGGTATATCTTATTGTCCTAGGAATCTTTCGTGATTGACCTTTTGTGATTTATGATGGCATTTTTCATTTGTATTGATGCAAAAGAATTTCATTGATAGGAAAGGAAATAGAGCCTGTCACATTATGCTTTGAGGCTCAGTGTTGTTATGATCACTCTGATAGACAGATATGATTCTAACTTAAATTTGCCGTCTGTAAATGTGCCAGGGTCACTAACAGAGAACTCATCGTGAAGGAAAGGGGAGTCTGGACTGATGTCCTAGCTTAAATCTAGGCCTGATGGGCATCACAGGAGGGCTGGGTTTGTCCCTGCCTATGGCTGAAGCTGAACTCTTCCCCTTGGCTTGGTCAGACACCCTCTCTAGAAGGCCATATTTGGGAACAATGGCTGGACGTGACAATGTAAACTAGAGTGCTCTCACTTTAGACGTCCACGTGAACAAGACTTCCAACCAAACAAGGGAGTGAAATCATATTTCTCACTACTGTGTTCTCTGAAGGGACATGGTTGAGTGAGGTCTTTATTGAAGAATAGATACACAACAAAAGGTATAGAATTAATTTTAAATATGACTTCTGTGGCAGTGAAAGATACAAGGGCAGCCAACATTTGATGTCTGCTTTTGGATTATTAAGGTTCTCCAAGCAAACTTTTGGAAAAAGATTTGGCTTTGGACTGATTAAGACTCCAGTGTTTTTTGTTAAGTTTAGGTCCCAAGAAAGAGAAACTAGATGTTGTACTAATTTGGGCAAGTTGTGGCTCAAATGATTAATTCGAGTTAAAAAGCTGATGAAAAAGGGAAAAAAAAAACAGATTTGCCTATAAAAGTACTTCGATGTCTATTTTAAGTAATGCCATCATTTAGTCATTTAACAGACATTTTTTATAACTCCTATCTATGTGCCTGCAACTTACTGTTGTACATCAGAAGGTCAAAAAACTTCTTTGCAACACCACCAGACTATGTGAAAAAGTGAAAAGCAGTATTTATTTGAGTCACCTTGCAACTAATAATGTACAGAAGTCAAACTCTATTCTCAGTGTATTTCAAGGTAAACCAAGCATTCACCCATGATTATTTTTCACATCCAATCTTTGAGTATCAACTTGCTTTGTTCCAGTTTGTGCTTTTTCGAAGAAAAATCTCTGCATTAAAAATACAAAACTGAGTGAAATGTGCATTGAAAAGGAAAAAAAAAGAAAGCAGAAATGTCAGGTGGAGAATCTGGAAACAAGAAAGAATATCATGGGATTGATTTGAATAATAGTATACTTTCAAAGTTGACCGATAGGTTTAGTGTGGCTTCTGGCTTCTTAATGATTTGGACACTGCTCCACCACAAAACATAATTTGTGATATTCTATAAATAAAAATTTTTAAAAATTCAGTGTAAGATAAGATATTTTATTCTCAGGCTGAACAAATATTTAACCCACTCATGAATTTTACATTTAAATTCAACGTTGTGCTTGATATTTAAGTGTATTCCAAAGGATTGATGAAAAATGCATAGTCCTTGCTTCCTTTATACTAACATATCTGACAAACACATATTTCTTAAAAACTTACAAACATTGTGATTCAATAGTAAAAGACTGGAAAATAAGTCGAGGTACAAAGGAAGAATCTAAAGTTATTTAGTTGGTAGAAAACCAATTGGGGAAGAATCAGTAATTTTCTTTGCTTTTTGTTTATTTCAGAAAGATCTTAAAGTGGTAATTGAGTTAAATTTAATTTGATATAAAGCTACAGAGGGTCAACATACAATTACACTTTACTAGGGGGTGTACACTGCCATTTTAAGTAAATATTTTCTTTTCATTATTACATGAGAAGTACATCATTAATTACTGTTTTCCTGTCTTTGAACAATATGGCCACCAATATTTTCAAGGAGGTCTTTTGTGATTCACTGAAATACAATGATTCTTCATTATTTGTGGGTTCAGTATTTGTGAATTGCCATGCTTGCTGAAATTTATTTGTGACTCCAAATCACTAATCAGGGTGCTTTTGTGGTCATTTGCAAAACAAAGTCTGACAAGTACAGAGCAGAGAAATATTTCATTCTCCCGATACACATGTTCCCCGCTGAGTTGGAACAAGGTGATGCTCTGCCTTCTTGTTTCAGTTCTGATATTTTAAATGAGTGTCCTTTATGTCTCTTAGTGTCATGTTTTTTGCATTTTTGTGCTTTTTCTTAGTCACACATTGTTTAAGATGGCCCCTAATCATAGTACTGAAATGCTTTCTAATGTTCTTGAGTACAAGAAGGCTGTGACTACGAGAAAATTTTGTGTGTTAGATAAAGTTCATTCAGAAATGCGCTGTAGTGCTGCTGGCTATGAGTTCAATGTTAATGAATCAACAATACATATAAGATAAAGTGTCTTTAAACAGAAATATACATAAAACGGGGTTATATATTGGTAGATTGGTGAAATATTATGACAAAAGGCATGAAAAACTTAATCCTGTATTTTCCCTAGGAGCAATGGTTCAGTATTAGCTAATTCAGTGTTTGTGGCAATTTTATAGATTCCAACTAATGTGAATAATGAGAATCAACTACTAGAAAGAAAAGAAAATTTAACATCTAGATGACTGGGTTACGGATTAATGTGCATGTGTTTGTGAAGAAGCAGTGGATAGGAATAGTTTTCCATTATCATAAAATCCCCAATAGATTCTGTTAAGATTCATAATAACTATATTCTGACTCACAAAGTTGTGTGATTTCACACTGCCCACACGTTAGGGTGGGCATTGTATAAAAAATCTTTTGTGCTAATTGGCATGTATATAGAAAAATATTACTTCCATAGAGTATTACAGTTTCTGTATTTGACCCACAAATACAGCTAGTTGTGATGCAACAGCTAACTCTAAAATGCCTATAAAGTGTTTATTTACTCACTCATTTATCTAACAGTTATCCAACACCTACTATACGCTATATACTGTTTTACTTACATAGAAAAACACTTCACAGTCTAGGGAATAACAAGTACATGATTAAATCCCAGTCCCTGAACTTGAGGGTCATTTGGTAATAAAGAAAGAAAGCAACTAGAGAGATAAGGTTCTGAATAATGAAGAAATTTCTTCAATAGTTTTAGTCTAGACAATAAGCTTAGACCCAACTAAAATCAGTGAAACTTTAATAACCACTGAGTGTAATATACTTTTTAGAGTGATGTTAGTATATACTTTTACAATGATATGGAAGTGAGTAGTCACTTCCAAGTAAAAGACATAGATGGAGAGTCATATCCCCAGAATTTACAGTATTTCATAAATTTGTGAAATTGCACATTGGAATAGAAATAGCTAAAGCAATAAAAGTATCATTTTAAAAGCTTCTGTAGTGAAGGAAAAAATCTTACTTTGAAGATTGAACTTAGATCATTTTAAGACATATAGAATTATATTTTTCTTCCATCAATATATCACATCTAGTGAGAGAAATTACCTGTTTAACATGGGCAGACCTGGAGATGTACAGGGCAAAGAAGCAGAATGGAAATGCTCAGTTGGGAAAAGTATTAGTGAATCTGACAAGAATAGTGGAAATATTATCCAGGCCACCTCTTACTCATAGTTACCAATAATGCAATAAGAAAATATAACTATTTATTACTACACCTACCTTTTAATAACAGGTATTTTGATACTCTTAGTAATGTTGCATAGGTTAACCATATAGTTACCTATTTTATTTGAGCAAGTAGAGTATTTGAGTCTCCTTAAGTAATAGCTGTTTTCCCTCATAAACTTTATTTTAATAAGTTTAAATCTCACATCCAGTCTTTATACTGATCCCTTCTAGGCACTCCATCAATCTCACTAATCCTGCTTCCTCACTTGTGATTGAACTGCCATTGCAGGCCAGATCTTCACCTTTAGCCCAGTCCTCTTCTCTGCACTTTAAACATATATTTCTAAAAGTTGCCCTGAAATTTCCACTTGAATGCTTCAAATGTCCCTCAAAAATGTTTTTTTCCCAAATATTCTCCTGTGTTCAGTGAAAAGCATATTCATTTCTCTAATTATAGAAGGAGGATAACTTCTTCTCCTTCACCTCACAGTCAATCGAAATGAACTCATTCATTTTTTGTCCTTTGTTGTATGCACTTCTGAATCCATTGTTATAACTGGAGTACATGCTACCTCAATAGCTTACAATTTATTCTTCCCAAATCCATTCTTCCTCCTGTCTAAATACTTTTTTTTCCAACAACTGTTGGGATGAACAGTTTTCGAAAATTACTTTTTGCAATTCATCCCTATTGAGATGAATTGAGATACTGACAAAAACAAAAATGTTTTTGTTTTTCCCTCAATTGTTTATGTTCTTAAATATGCTACAATGCTCCTCTGTATCTTGGAGCCTTGGTACTTTTGTTGCATTTGCTTGGCATGCTCTTCCCTACTTCCCACACCTATCTTATCTAGTTATCTCCTATTCATTCTTCAGATATCAGTTCAAATATCAGTTCCTCACAGAAAGGTTTCCCCAATCACACCTTCCTTCAACTGGATTAAAAATTTCTACAGTAACCCCTCATAGTTATCATTGTCTGCAATTATAAGCTTAGACATTGATTTTTTTTTTCTGTTTTATTTTCTATTTTGAGGAAATATCCCTTGAATGTACTGATTAGTTTTAATTTTTTGGTATATTTTAAAAACAATAGCTAAACAACTCTATTCTTTTGGCAGGCATTATCAGCTTTCTAGAAACAAAGTGGGGCCACTTTTCTACCCAGCAACACAGATTGTTCTGAGATCAGAGATTGTATTCTCTGTAAGATAGATCTATTTCCTAGATAATTTTTTTGGTTCTTAAACTATGGTTCTCATTCACACACCTAAGCCTTTGTCACTGTATTTAAAGAAAAACGATGAATTAAATATCATACCTTAGTTATGTGGTTTCATCTTTACTCCTCCCCAAAATAATACGGCAACAATTAGGGTAGCACTGGAAAAAAGTTTTGTCCTGAGATACTATGGCTTTCAATAGTAGATATTTTCAATCAGATCTTCCCCAAAAAGTAAAGAACAATGACAATGGCAAAAATGAGACATTAAAATCACCAAAATAAAAATATGCATATCATTGATAAAGCAAAATAAACAAACAAATCCAGAAAAACACATATCAAGAAAATACAAAACCAGCTTCCTTGAGTGCAGTTTCAGGGTCCTATTTAGAGAATATTGTCATTTTTCCTTTCCATTTACTCTAAATAATTATTTTTGATACTCAGTACTGCTGGTTGATAGACTATCCCTCAATGTTCTTGGGGGACTTATTAGATGTTTTTCATATGAAATGTACATCAGAATTCCCTAAGAAGTGTTTTAGAATTAAGATATTAAAGTTCCATCTTCCACATTGGAATTCCCGGTTATGAGCCAACACACATTCAGTAAATACAACAGCAGAATCTTTAACCAAAATTCGAATATGTAGCCATGATGGGGAATCACTGTGCCAAATGTTCCACAAATTGGGAAGTTATAGCTATTAAATATTTTATACACCTAAGAGGTTCATTGTGCTTTCAACTATACTTAATAAATCATTTTTAGACTCACTGACTTTCTTAATTTTCTTCCACAAGGTGTATAAACTGATGTTGTCATGGACAAGTAGTATTAATTTTAAATCTTTCATTGTAATATATTAATGCTATAATAACTAATGTATGTCAGGTAAAGAGTAAAATAAAATGTATATAATATTACTGTATGTAGGCTGTAGGCAAAGAGAAACTCATCTGAATTAAAAGGTAGTTATGCATTGTTATGAAATACTGACAGCAGTTTAATTTAGGGCTGTTAGCAATGTAAGTCTAAATCTGTCTGGAATTACTTTAGAATCCCCTTAAATGTAGAGAACTCCTTGGGCGATATTTTAATCTCTGTCAGACAAATTTTAATAGAGGTACCATTTCTGGAGTACAAAGCAAATTCAAAGAAATTTGGCTAAAATTGTCAACATTGTACACTGGAGAATAAATGAGTTACTAGATAGAATATTCAAGGTACACATCCACTGAAAATCAGATTGCAATGTTGAAGTCGATAGTCAGGTAGGTAGTAGTATAAAGCAGAATATTGTTGGCTACATAAAAGTATAAAGGAAACTGCATTGTTTCATATATATTGCAATTTAACCAAATCATAAAGGATAGTTTATTTCTTTCTGTCTTTTTGCTCTGCCATTCTCAGCATGTTAGTTTTAGCCACTCAAAGTCAAAAGATGACCTTAGCATCTCCCAGGATCACATGCTCATACAATTATCAAAGGCAGTCAAGGAGGAAGCAGTTTGTGAGTTTTGCATGTGTCATTGACAAGAACTATCCTATATGCCTGAGCTTGACAAGAGTTAATAATATAAAACCAACTATGTTTAGCTTAGACTATTCATATTTACCTCTTTGGGGATATCATTCATCTCTGAGGGACATGGCTATTGAGATGAGAGTGAACAAACCAGGGTTCTGTTAGCAAAGATGAGGAGGATGATGACTGTTGTATAGGTGACAGTGGATTGATTCACAGATATCAATCAGCATGACTAAATAACAAACAGATGGGCAAGATTTTGTGGTCAGCAAAGTTGGAACTAGACAGCATTCACAGATTGGGGTATAGGGTAAAGTTAACAGACACCAATAGTTTTGAGTAAGTTCTGATGCCGTGGGAACTTTTAATGCAGTTCACCTAAAAGGGAAATTTTTCCTGCGGTGAGAGCAGCCTGGAACTTGTGAGCCAGACTCAGAAAGTGAATGTAAATGACCAAGAAAGAGAATGTAGAGGTAAACCTTAATGATTTTTTCTGGTCCTGCTTAAATTCCTCATTAGAGTTGATTGCGCTATTGTACACACTGTAGATAATTAATAAAGTATCTGAACTGAGTTCTACATATATTGGATCTTATATCAATGAATAAGAGCATATATTGGTTTTTATAGCAATAGCAAATAAGAATTTCATTATAGGTATCATGAGTAAAATGCATTGCATTACTTTCTTGTTGAAAGTGAAAAAAATACACCTCATTCTTTATTAAGTCCTGCATTTTATTTAAAGTCAACTGCTCAATTTTTATATTTTTGTGAAAAACAATTTAACCAAGAATTATCCTTGTAAAGAAGTTAGGGAACTCAGCAGGGGATGAGAACGTGACTTGAAGATCTCAGTTTATGATATTAAAACTATTGCCTTTGGAAGAATATCCCATCATAATATTAAATGTTTACATTTATGTATTCTGTTAGGTTATTCAACTATGGTTGCATACCAAAATTGCAAAACAATCGATAGTAAGTTCAGTAGATTGTTTAGAGTTTACAAAAGGATAATTTTCACCAAAAAAATTAAAATATGAGGAATGTGGGATTAAAGTCCAATAGGCTTAGGTTTATTTATTTCATTAAATATTGAAATATTTCATTTCATATTATTTCATTTCTCATATAGAAAAGATATATTGAGATGGAAGCTGTCATCCTTTCACAATGGAGGTGGGGATTGTGGGAAAGCACAGGGGATAAGAAAGATGAGCCAGCTTAAATGACCTTTATTCCAGCTCCCTTGAAACAAATGAATGAGACTGGCAGACTATAAAATACAAATAGAAAACAAAATCCAAATACCAAATAATACACTTTCATGAAATAAAGCTTACAAATGTATAATTAGATAGAAAAGTATTTAGTCTGGATTTTTAAAGTTAAAAATAACATTTATTGAAAATGATTTCTACAATTATATTATGCATAAATTAAAACTTTAATAAAATGCATTTTATTATTTAAACTTCAGTATATATTTAGAACATACACATTTATCCAAATATTTCTATGTGTTTAACTCTTCCAGAGAAAGTTTTTTAAAAAAGTATACATTTAGATCAACTGCCAGAAAAGTAAACACCAAATTATTATTATATGTGATCTTCTCTGATATTTCAAAGCAAATGATACAATCTAAAGTGTTCAGATGTAATAACAGCAGCAAGGGAAAATCCCTATGCATTTCCTCTTCTGTTAGCATGCAATTAAGAATTTACTTTATTGGAATAATTTTGTTACTATATTCATGTAGCATGTACAATCTGAGTTTTACTTTTCAAATAATTTTCTTTAAAGACCATACAATGAAATTATCTTCTAATGAAAAAATCCAGGGCAAAAATTAGCAATCAAAGAGTTCTGAGGGTAAATTGGGGTTTGTGTATGTGCGTACATACATATATAAAACTTCAAAATCAGTATTTGTTTCTAAAAAGTACTTTTTTTTTTTGGATTGAAAACTATTGGTAAAAAGATCCTCATGTAATTATTTATGTAGATATTTTAATTCTGTATTTCATATATTTTACTAAACATGATGATTAACACACAAAACTTGACACTCAATAGCTGTTAAATCATTCACACTCTTATTCCTTCTGTAAATATCATGGTTTATATTTTTACTTGAATCCCTCTTCTTATACATCTACTGACGATGTCTTGTTTTATAAAAAATCATATTTTTTAGAGAATATAATATATGAGATTAAATTATTATACTGCATTACTAGCTACATTAGGTAGAATCCACAGAACTTTGCTGTCTATTTTGGTAGCCATTAGTCACATATGGCTATTTCAATTTTTATTTAAATTAATTAAAATTAAATAAAATTGAAAAATTCAGTTTTTCAGTTGTACTAGTTACATATCAAGGATTCAATAGCCATATGTAGTTAGTGGGTACCGTAGCACTGATAGAACATTTCCATCATTGCAGAAATTTCCACTGAAGAGCACCTCAATGGACAGTACTGCACTTAGGGACATAAGGCCCAATAGAAAATTGGTCTTTTTGCTTTATAAATAAAAAGATATGATAAATATTTCTACAACTTGATCATTAATCACTTTAGATACTCTGTGAAAATTTAATTTCCAAAAAGTATTCATCTCAGAAGTTTGGGCTTAGTGTTAAAAATATGAGTCTCTGAATTTGAATGGGAATTTATATCAATTGGGTGAAATTAGCCATTTCAGATATAAGAGGCTCTAAAATATAATTAGTAAGTATGGAGCTAAGAAGGGTGAGATTTCTAGTTAATTGTAGCATGTCTGAGGTAAGGTTGTCTTATTAGAGGGGAATCATTTTAAATGCACTAGGAAAAGGACTTAATATATTGCCAAAGTTTTTACAGCAATATTCTACAGAGAAAAATATGTCTTAAGTGCACGCACACACACACACACACACACACGCAAAATAAAACTATGCCACATTTTAGAAAAATAATAAATTACACAATCCCAATTCAACCTACGTAAGTATATCCAAGACCATACAAATATTTTTGCAATGATATTATGACAAGAATAAAACACTATTATTTATAAAGATGTAAATTCACAAGGTATTTCCTTATATGTTACCTTATTTTATCCTCACATGATGAGACAGGATGCATAATAATATGTTGTAGGAAAGACCTTACCTATATATTGGCCTTACCCCTGTCTAGTGGAAGTTGTAATAAATCATGATGCACAAGCATGCTTGTGACAGTTAATTTAATACATCAGCACCTTGGTACTGGTTAGAGAAGTCTGCTGAATGAAGGAGAGGAGAATTCAAGTTATTGGAAAATTATTGTTCTCGTTGTTAAAATGTAGCAATAATTGGACTCCCTATTTATAAATTAACACATCCAGGTGGTGTGTCAGAACTCTCTATTATGATCCAACATGACAAATAAATAATGAACATCATATGGGAGGAGCATTAAGAACAGGGTAAATATATCTTTCTAAATAAGTAAAATATTTCACAGAGTTGTTGACATTTTGGAATGGGTGGCTTTTGTTTTTTAATTTTATAGGTGTTTGGGTTTTATTCTCTGTAATAAATTTTGGGGGTTTCTTTTTGTTTTTTAATTATTTTTATTTAAGTTGACAAATAAAAATTGTACATATTAATATTTCTGGCAAACAACATGATGCTGTGATATATGTGTACATTGTAGAATGGCTAAATCAAGTTAATTAACATATGCATTACCTTACACACTTACCATTTTTTGTGGTGAGAACACTTAAAATCTACTCTCTTAGCACTTTTCCAGTATACAATACATTGTTATTAACTATAGTCACCAAGTTGTACAATAGATTACCTGAACTCATTCCTCCTGTCTAACTGAAATTTTGTATCCTTTTACCAACATCTCTCCAATTCCCCCTCCCACCTAATTCCTGGTAACCACCATTCTACTTTGTTTCTATGAGTTTGCCTTTTCTAGATTTCATGTATAAGTGAGATCATGTGATATATGTATTTCTGTGCCTGGCTTATTTTACTTCACGTAATGTTCTCCAGGTTCACCCATGTTGTCGCAAATGACAAAATTTCCTTCTTTTTTATGACTGAATAGTATGCCATTGTGAACGTATACTACGTTTTCTTTATCCATTTATCCATTGATGAGCACTTAAGTTAATTCCATATCTTGGCTATTGTGAATAACGCTGCAGTGAACATAGGTTGCAGATATTTCTTCAGCATACTGATTTCATTTTCTTTGGATGTATACCAAGTAGTGGGATTGCTGGATCATATGATTGCTCTGTTTTTAATTTTATGAGGCACTTCCACACTGTTTTCCGTAATGGTTGTACTAATTTAGATTCCCACCAATGGTGTACAAGTCTTTCCTTTTCTCCGCATCCTCACTAACACTTGTTACCTTTCATCATTTTGATAATGCCATTCTAACAGGCGTGAGGTGATATCTCATTGTGATTTTAGTTTGCTTTTTCCTGATGATTAGTGATGTTGATCAATTTTTCATGTTTGTGTTGGCTAGTCATATGTATTCTTTTGAGAAATATTTACTGAGTTCCTTTTATCCATTTTTAAAATCAGGTTATGTATTTTCTTGCTAGAGCTGAGTTTTGAAGTATGAAATACAGTTTGTGTAGCAGGAAGAATGGGGAAATTTCAGGCAGAAAGAACAGCACGAGAAAAGTCACAGAATCACAAATGCTCATGAAACCAATTTCTTTTGAGCTTTTTGTTTTTATAGCATGATTTTGTTTTGTACTGTCTAGATACTCCTGAATGAACAAATGAATTTACTTTCCATACTGACAGAATTGAAATCCTGATTCAGACTTAAGTAAAATCGGTACCAATGGTCTCACACAATGTAAGGCAGCCTGAATCTGCCAGACTGCTTCTCACCTGTTTAAATTACAATAGTTGTCATGGAATTATTACCATTACGAGTAAAGTTTTTTTTTTGTTTCCAAGGTATCCCAGAATTATGATCAAATAATGTTCCTTTTATGGCAGAATACAACACTAGAAGTATACATATTTATATTAGACTCCCTATTTATAAATTAACACATCCAGGCAGTGTGTCAGGAGTCTCTATTGTGATCCAACATGGTAAATAAATAATGAACATCATATGGGAGAAGATATACATATTTCTAGTGGTGTATTCTGCTGTAAAATACACACATGCACACACATAAATTTCTTGCCAGGTGTACATTTTTAGTTACATGATTAATATTGCTTTGGTGTGTTTCATATCATTGTTGCTAAATGTGAAGACCGTATAGTTTTATATATTTTAGGGCATTCTCACTAATGTTATCACTGGGAGAAGTAGACAGGTTTAATAAACTGTTCATTATTTCATGACATGTGAGATGGAGTGAAAGAATAGATAAAAACAGAATCACATTTGCAGTTACCTCCAGAAGCAATACTAACATTGTATTCCTGTGAAAAAAATGTATGGTATTTGCTAATATCTTGTTTTTCCATAAAGAAGACTGCAATTTGCTGGAAAAATCTCATAAACTAAACACAAAATAGATTAGTTCACTGTCAAGAAATTTAACTAAAATGACAGATCTGGGAAGAAAATGTGAATATGTTCAAGGAGAATGAAGTAAGACAGACAAAAGAATACTATGAAGGATAGCTTCAGTAATAACAGCAGTGGGATGTAAGTAAAAGGAAACAAGCAGACAAGAAGTAAGAAATCTTTCAGAGAGAAAAGGTTTAGGAGCGTTAAGTGAATTGTTTCCAAAAAGAATGCTCTGCAAGCAATAAAAGTGAAGAATAAAATAAGCAAATGAATCTTCAGATACAAGGATCACGAAAATAATCCTGGGTTATTTAATAGGTTTAACATTTCTAAAAAAGAGAATCTTGCAAAATATTAATAAATTCTACCAAGGAAGGATGCCACTGAATATTTTGACATTTAGCTCACACAAATACAAGTGTAGGAATATTTCTGAATTGATTCTCTTTAATGAAGAGTTTCCAGAGAGGAATCATGTGATTGAAACTGGCATAAATTTTATAAATTTCAATTTCACAGGAGATTTATTTTGCACTATTTTTTTCAGTGATTATTATTGTACTATTAGGTATCCAGTGCATTGTTCTTATGCCAAGAATGTAATATAACATTCTGACTTTCCCACTAGGAATTCTGTGTGGGTTAATTTATTGAATGAATGGTGAAAATGAGGATTTATGATAAGAGAATGAGTCACAGGTGTTTAATCGTTTTCGTTTGTATAAATATGGGAGTGTTTTCCAATAAGACATCAAAGAGCCAATTCAGAACTGCAAAATCCATGTTTAATAGAGAGTAAAAGCATTAACACAATCACTGATGACCAATAGCATGTTATCAAGCATATATGGAGTATTTGGCCAGATTCTAAAGGTCATGAGGAATAAATAAGAGATTTAAACATGATTCTTACTTGCAATTAACATAATTTATTTAAAAGAAGACATTAGCATATTAGTGCACTAAATGGCTGATTAAGTCACATATTTGCATACTGTGGAATATAATGCCATTGGAGTTCAGAGAAGGGGTTGTTTTGAGTAGTTCAGAAGAGTTTCTTAGAAGAAATAAAACTTTATTTTATGCCTTAAAAGATGGTTAGAATTAGTTGTAGGATAAAAAGAATGAATTTATAGAAAAAGCTCAACCCAAAGCAAGACATACGATTTATGCATGAATCAATAAGAAAACAGAACAAAATACCTGGCTTTAAAGGATGGCGTGCTAAGGAAGAGGAGAGCAAAGAGAAGAATATATTTAACCAATTTTTACAAAAGAGAAAGTTACTAAATTTTAAACAAAGTGGAATATCAAGCCATTACCCTTAATTTTAAAAAGGCATAACACAGAAGCAATGGAAGTTTGTTTTGTTGCACTGTATTTTTCTTCCAGTCAGGGAGTGACATGACTAAGTGTCTGTTCTTAGAGCATTTGTCTGAGCACAAGTGGGTCCAGTTAAGACATTTTTTTTTTCTTTTAAATCTAGACCTATACTGCCTACGAGCTAGATTAAGAGTAAGAAAGGAAAACAGATACTAATAGATGAGAGATATTATAAGGGAAGCAAAATAGAAGTCCAATGAGTAAGATGACTGAACTTGTTTATTCTAGGGCCTAGTAAGGACGTGGCCACAAAGAAACTGTTTTTGTGAGTCATAAATTTATTAATAATAAACATGATTTTGGACATAGAGAGCTGGAGGATTTCAGAGTGATCATTTTATCACAATTCTGAATTTATTGACACCGCAACTAAATTAAATAAGAATACAGTAGACAGAGCCCAATTGAAGGATACATTTTAAGACATCATATTTATTTTATATTTTTAGAGCTATTTATAAAATCATACATGTTGTACAAATCAAATACTGAAGTATGTAACAAAACTTCTATTCAAAACAATGCCAATTCCTTCTGTGTCCTCAGCAGAGGTACCAGCTAATCATGGACATTTTTATTGAATTATATTTTGCATATACATATTTATATATATATACATTTATATATAGTTCCAAAAGGAACATACATAAAATGGTATCATTCATATATTTCTGACCCTTTTTATTTTCAATGTATATTTCTCTGATAGCTTTCTGTGGCAGGATATGTAGATCTACTTTACACTTTTAAAAAGTTTATTCTTTGGTGGATTGAATTATTGGTCCCAATTCTTCACTCCCCTCTAGCAATATTTTAGGTACACAGGTTATGTATGGCCTCAGGGTGAATGATGTGTACTTTCCTGTCTCTTGACTACAAGCTTGACTGGATGATTAGCTTTGGCCAAGGGAATGTTAGTGCATATGACAAAAGCAGGTGGCGGCACTTGTTCTAACATGTTATTGCCTTTCTGAGGAAAAGAGCAAAACCCGGTGTGACACATGTACATTCTACCCAGAGCTGAAGTAAATCCCGCAAAGAACCCATAGATCCTCAGCTTGGAACAGGTCTCCTAACACAGGCAAACTCAGACCCCTGAGGGAGAAATAAATCCTTGTTTTTGCATTTCACATAGACATTGTGTTTGCTCTAATGTAACAATAACTGACTACTATATATCCCTCAACATATGTGTAGTATATTTATTTATTTATTTTATTGTTAGGCATATTTGTTGTTTATAATTACAAACCATACTGAAATTAATTCTTGTACTTATAAAGTTGTGTGTATGTGGGCTTGTATCAGTTAAGGGCTTTGATTTCTAATTAATAGAATGTACCATAAGTAAATATATATATATATATTAGAAGTACACTGAAGGATCTATAAAGTCATTGAACTGCTTGGAGGAAAAGCAGCAATCAAGGCAGTTCCAGACCAGGAACCAAGAGTATATCAGGAAGAAAACTTTTGGCAAGACTAAATCAATCTCTAACACTTTCTTTTGTCCTGTGTTAAAGATTCAACTTTGTAAGGGACTATCTGATTGGTTTAACCTGAATTGAGAGTATCGGAGTGGAAGACATCACAGTACTGTTAGCAAACTGGAAAATGGTCATCCACTTCCTCTGCTTTCCACTGCCTCAAAAAAGCAAAGGATCACTGTGGTAGCTTTGTGCTGCTGTCTGCTTAGCTAATATGGAACTAAGTTTCCCAGATTGCTGTCCTTTGTGTAGGTTTAGGAAGACAAAAATGAAGCCAGCAGCCATGTGTCCTATGTTGGGTGGTACAGTACGCCAGGCACTATGGCATCTTGCTCATGTGATCAGTGATCTGCTAGTCTACCAGATGGTTTTCAGGAAAAACCTAGACCAACAGTTACCACAAGAGCTAAATTTAGAATAATTTCACTTCTATAAGCCTGGGCTAAGTGTGCTGCAGCCCTGTGGAAAGGGTACTGGTTTCTTCTGCATGTCATCCGTGGCATGGAGGCTGGAGGTATAAGAGAGTCCCGGATTACAGTTTGTAATCCTAGGTTCCAGTTGTCCTCATGGATTTCAGTTTGTTCTAGTGAATTCCAGTTGACTTTATGAGTCTTTGCTCTTCTCCAACATCTTTCTGATCTGTGATGTGGCTGATCTGTAGGGACTTGAAACTCAATGCTATATACAGAGCCAACAGCCCCATAGACTACTTCAACAGCTCCCACAATTGGATAAAGTCAACGTCCTAATATAATTCCTTAATGCTATATAACTCATAGCAGTTCTGCTTCTGATTCTTCTTGAATCCTTATTGATACAGTCAAAACTGAAATAAAAGCCTAGGGAATATTCATAGAAATGGAATTGATAAGTAAAAAGCTTAGTTTTTACTTAGACAGACACTGCCAAAATATCTTCCCAACATACTGCACCAAAATATAAATACAAAATCTTTGTGAATAGAGTTTTGAGAAAAATGGTAGAGCCTCATTCATGATAGCTACTGTGCACTGATAAGGGTAAGTAATTCCTGCTAGTTTTCTAGTACTCCATAATTCCTGTCAATCAGTTTTAATTTTCCAACTTTCTCATTATTTTGTGATAATAAAGTCCTTTCCATTTAATCTTGCCCAAGTCAGTTTCTGTTCATTGCAAATAATTCAATATATTTTATCCAATTTGTATGGGCATACTTATTGCTTTTGTGTTAATTTAGAACACTTTGTATATGACAAGTGTTATTGTCTTTTATACACTATTGACTTTTATATACTATGTAAATAGTTTCTCTAAGTCTACCTTTTTAAAAAAAATATTCTCTAACTAGTTCTATATGATAACTTAAAAAATGACAAATATTTTATTATCTTCATTTAGGATTTCTTTTTTTTTATTTTCCTTAGGAATATTTTTTTCTCTTCCAAAAGTATAAACTATTTTAAGCAGCTTGAATAATATTTGAATATGTAATTTAAGTCATTTGTTTCTTTGCTGATTACCTTCAAATTGTGCTTAAAATATCAACAAAGCTCCTTAACATGCTCTGGGAAGGTCTGCAGGATTTCAGCCCTACCGTATTCATCTCATTCCAAGCCCTTCTCAGTTATACACTGACTTTCTCTTGGTTCTTTTAACATTGTGAGTTCTTTTCTTCCTTGTTTTTTAGTGGAATGAAGTGGTCCATAGTATTCTTTTATTATACCTTAATTATGATTGTACCTAAAACCTGTCCATTTTTTTCCTTAATATTTTCTTGTTGGACTTTTTCTTGCTGAGCCTTTCTTTGGCATTTTAAGATCCTTCCTCAAGGGTACCTGGTTTTCCATTCTTCAATTCTTTGGATTAGATATGAAAACAATAATGGGAATAATGGTTTCCCCTTATAACAGCAGCCATCACTGTTCAGCTCACCCACTGTTGATCATTTTGGTTTTATAAGCCAGGAAATATCTTCATTGGCTGCCCATGCATTTTGTTCCTGGGAAAGCCATGTGTTAGCCATTGCCAAAGTTGTCTAAAGGTCACTCTCCCCTCAATGCTGTTTTAGCCTGTTGTTGTTCTATATTACCAGTATATCAAACTCGCCTTTGGTAGTTATGTACCACTATTTGGTCCCTGATATTCTACAATCTTATTACTCCCATTAGTAGAAAGAAAAGCATGGCCTTTTATCAAACCTGGTCTTTGAAATGCAGCCCCACTGAGATTCTCAAGAATGCTGACACTGTCCTCTGTAGTGCTTGCTAAAGTGGAGAGAATGTCTTCCGGGCCATCTGGAAACAGAGCGGTCTGATAGATTCTCTGGGATTAGATATTAAACCTATTCTAGCATGCCCACTGGCCTTTTTATTGAAACTCTGCCAAGGCAATTCCATGAATTCCACTTCGTTTGCTGTCTCTAAAAAGGAGGCAGACATTGCAGCATTGTATTACGACCAGCTTCAGGTGGCCTGCCAATGTGTTAAATTCTGAGTCAGAGAGAGTACATTCCTGTCAATATATTCTCCCTTACCAGTCTTATATTCTACTTCCTTGGTTCGGCTCCCTCAAGATTCATGCCTACATATGTTCTCTTGGTTCCCACTGCTAGTTTTTAGCCAGGCTCAGCAGCTTTTTTTCACTTAATAATTTTTCTTTGTACCAGGATCTCACTTAGGCCATGCTGAAAAGTGACACTGGTTACTGGTCTGAAAACGATGAGAGAAAGAACTCTTGATGCAGACAAGCATTATCTTTTGAGGCATCCATCTCAAGTGACACATTTCCTTTATCTCCAGCCAGTAGTGGCAGCGCTGTGGGGCGGTAGTCTCCCTGGGCAAGAGGAGGGAATGTGATGGCCAGCACAGAGGTTCTAGGGGAATCTGGGAAGTTTCAGCTGCTCAGGTGAATCCATTCAAATGTCACCAGCAAAGTCCTCAGGATATCAGTTTTTTACTGATCACTATGAAGGCCTTGATTTTATCATAAGCAATTTATCAGGTTATTAATGCCTCTTGTATAATTTCATCACTCTTACATTAAATTTTGAGCTTCATTTTTGGTACAGTCTGTGTTCCGGCTGCAGGATGTTCTCTTTAAATGTTGTCATGGAGGTCTTTTGGCTTTTATCGTCTATCTTGAGTTAGTTTTTGGCCGAAACTGAATATTAAACATTGACCTTTTATTTTTTTTTTAAGCAGTTACAAAGGATAACTGGCTCCACAATCATTTTAACCACTATTGGCCCACATATCTTTCAAGTGGTAGAGCTAGTACATACCGATACCTCTCCTTTCCCTTATACCTTATCACAAAGCACCACTGATGAGAGTGTTAAGGTGAGAGATAAGAATGAACACAAGTAATATATCATGGAGATTATTCCAAGGAGGTGGATGAGGATGTGGGGAGGTGAGTCAGGGAAAAAATAAAATTCAACAAGGTTTGTATTCATGAACGGTATACTGCTAGTGCAAATGGGTTGAATTTTTATAGGAGACTTCTAAATGTATGTGTAAAACACACCTCAAAGTTTTTCACCAAGCAGCAGGATTGCTTAGGTTTTTGTCCATCAACACCTGCCCTCATTACTTGAGAATTGTTCCTTGGGACATGAACTCACCACCTCTTCTGGCTTGCTCTAAGCCCTACCTGAGCAACTCCTATGGCCTGAGAAAGTTCTGAGCCAGAGATGCACAGATGCTGAAGACAGTAAACTGTCAGTTTACATAACAATGGCCTTCCAAGCTACAGGTACCATCTGAGGCAAAATAAGGAGACCTTGTTATCATGATAGAATAAGACCATGATGCAAATTAACATTCAGAAGTTTGATTCATTTTTCTTTAGTATCCAGTATCCTGTGATTAAAATCTGGTGCTTTTATTATATTCAATACACTTTGAATTTTTGTATTATATTTTAATTGTGAAGAATTTTAGAGAACATTACCATATATGAGAGGATAATTTTCTTTCTTAAGCCAAATAAATAGTTTTCTTTAATAATGTATTTTATGAGTGTTAGGATTTTAGTGAATATTTCAAATACTTGGCAACATTAATCAAATTTAGAATGTAAATACAGTTTACAAAGACCATTTAAACAGTTATAAATATTTTGCATCTTTGTTCTTATTGACATACATAAAAATCTGAATGATTGATTAATTTGACATTTCCTATATATTTATAATAGTGATATTCTGAATCTTAGTGTATCTTATTTTCAGAGATATTTTATTATTTTTAAAATTTTAAGTCCATTGTTTATATCAATATCTTGAAATAATTTATTAATAGTTTGGTTCCCAAATTGTTTTTCATTATTCTTAAACAATTTGCATACACTTTATTTTTTTCTGGCTATTTGGTTAGATTTTACAATAGCACAACATTTTTCACAAAATACCATGAAGATTCTAGTTGAGCTAGAGGGAATTGTCTTGTTTGTTATTAAGCATTAAAATTGATGTTAAATTGAAGATAAAATAGAAAAGAAATGCATTATGCAAGGAAACAATATGATAAGAGAATTTGAACAGGAAAATAAAACCCAAAAAACTTTTTTTAAGTATTAATACTTAGGAAAAAAAGTTTAAATGTATTTTTTTCTCAGTAACAATTCCATTGTTTTGATAAGTATCATTCTGAGAGTGTGTGATAATTCTAGAATAATTTGAATAACCAAAATTAATGTGTTTACAGATTGCAAAATATGATAACATTCATTACAAAAAGTAAAATGTGTGACTGGTTTCAACTTTTGAAAATGAATACTGTATGAATATAATGATTTCATATTGTCTAGCAAATTGATGGATCTTGCTCATAAACTCATATTTAGGTACATTATTGCATATATAGATTATTTTAAGCATGGAATTGAATTATATTCACATTTCTCCAATTATGTTTTCAAAATGAAGGCCCACTGGGCAAATGAGTATAGGATTCACCACCTGCAATAGATTGTAAATTGCTCTTAAGCAAAAGGAAGATTATTACTTACAAATCCAATGCTAAATTTACTTCAGACTCTAGAGCCAGATATTTTCTGAGAATTTCCTCCTCTTTCTACTCACTTTAAACTTTTATCTGTATATTACTTTCACTTTTATTTTTATTTATATGACTATATTTGTTAGGCAAGTGTAACATTCACTTGCTTAGAAGGAACAAGCTCTTCAAGAAGATTCTGTGAGGACAGCAGCTTGACTTCATCCATGCTACCTCCCATTTCCCAATTCCCATCCAAACAATAAATACCTCTCTGTGAAATCAGTGGGACCTAGAGATCTTGAGTTGGTCCTGGGCCTAGAGAGATCTGGATAGAGGATGCTGGTCCACATTATTTTCCTCTCTGGTCAGGAGAAAGCCAACTAAGGAACCAAAAGTAGAAAGATTTGGGTCAAGGCTAAATGTCTCAGAATTCCCAGAAAGCTTGACTGAGGAAATTCATGGACTCTGAAAATACAGGTTTGGCTGCTTCTGTTATTAGATTGCTGTGACCATCATGCTTCTCATCATTCTTCACCTTTATGTTTGCTCTGCTGATCTTGTGTCTCACATGTTAATAGAATCATAGCCACAAAATGGAAAATAACAACTCACCAAAAAGTTGTGAGCTTTTAGAATGGCAGTGTGAAGAGCTCAGTAGACCCAATGAAACCCATTTAATTGGTGGAAATTATTTGGGAAAAAAAAATCAAAGCCTCTGAAAATTGTCTTCAGGGATATAGAAAATGGAGAACTACTTATTTAGGAAGATCTACTAATTCTGAAGAACTGAGAGTGTTTGTGGCATTTGATCCATAATCTTCTCCCGCTCCTCCCCTCTCCACTCTAGCTAAGTGTGATGGAAGCTGTCCTCTGGGTGAATGTACCAAAGAAAACCATACTCCCTTTCTTCCCATCTCCCAGGCCATGGCTATGATTTCACTCCAGGAGGGACAGGCCACCAACATCTACCATACCCCATACTTCATGTTGAAGTAGCTATATTCTAGGAAGAAACGGCTGACAGGAAAAGGACTCGGGCTCCCTTTCCCCATCCGTATCTCACAGGGCAGAATGACTACCGCAGGTGCTGCTGACTGAGAATATTTTGTCCCAATTGTCCCCACCCCAGCTTGCTTATAGGTCAGATGTTTTGCACGAGGAGAGCCAAGTTGAGAACAGTGGCTACCACCCATCTCCAGCCTATTGTTCATAGAATAGTGATGTTACAGTACAGGGAGCATCAGATGCTGTCCCTACCCTCAGCTCCAGTGCAGTGGGTCAGGGGCTCTGCCTGGGAGGAAAAACTGGCTGTAAAAACAGTTTCATAGCTTACCCTAAGGTGGACTGTCTTTGTTTGAAATGAAGCATGGGAAAGTTTATGCCTAAATGTTGTGTTGAAAATAAGAAACATGTTTTTGCTGAGTAATTTACGAGTATGTTGGTAGCTCCATGATACGAGTAATGACATGAAAAGTAGTAGAGCAACTGGCAGTTTAACACAAAAAATCAGGGAAAGAGGTAAGAAGGATGCTCCTCAAGTCAGAGAAATCCTCAGGGACTGGCAATACCGTGTGTCTGCAAAAGGGCTCAACTTTAATTGGATCAGACTATGGAGCAGTTTGATACCACTGACCCTCCAGGGCATTGTCAAAAACAATAGTGCGATCAAATGCCAATTAGTGGAGGCTATCAGATGGGTTTGATAAAATAGAAGATCAGCCAGAAGCTTAGTTGGTAAATCAAAGAAAGTTACAGTCAAAAAGAACCTGGCTAAAACGACAGTCATTCCTGTTGATCAAGGAGACCATTCATATATAGGCTATAGGTGAGGAGCAGGTTTACAGGCTGTAGGGAAGCCCCTAGTAGAGAAAGAGAGGTGAATTAGCCGGGCATGGTGGCTTATGCCTGTAGTCCCAGCTACTTGGGGGGCTGAGGCAGAAGGATCGCTTGAGCCCAGGAGTTTGAGGTTGCTGTGAGCTAGGCTGATGTCACGGCACTCTAGCCTGGGCAACAGAGCAAGACTCTGTCTCAAAAAAAAAAAAAAAGGAAAATGAATTAGCTGGGAAGTTGATCTTTTAGAATCTAGAACTGTGAGAAAATAAATTTCTGTTGTTTAAGCCATGCAGTCTATGCCACCCAGTCTACGGTATTTTGTTATGGCAGGCAGCCTTAGCAGACTAACACACCGAACCATTGCTCCTAGGGGAAATATGGGGTTAGGTTTCTACTCACCTCAGGTTAACAACATAGTCATCAATGAATCAGTACATTACCTTGTTTTATGTGGATTTCTATTTAAATGCACCCTATTTAATATACAATGGTGATTCATTAACATTGAAGTCATAGTCAATAGTACTATAACTCCTGCCTAAATGAAGCATCTAACACATTTTTTTTTTTCCTGTAAGGTCCATCACAGCTTTCATGCTCTTGGGACATTAGATTCACCACTATGCTTGGGGATCATTTCAAACAGCAAAATCACCAATAAAAACCACAAAAATGGAAAAATTGTGGCACTAAATAAGACCATGTAAAGAACACTTGTTTATAGTATGAGAACTGAGACAAAAAGGCAGAATGTTGTATTTTTTTATCTCATCTGGGAATGTGAACATTGATCAATGCAAACTTTATTGCTCTTGCGCATCGTCTATTAGTAACCAGAAATCTCTGCAAGTATTGATTGGGGGCTTATAAATAAATTTCAGTTAATAGGCAAATTAGTAAATATGGAATCTGTGAACAATGAGTATCAACAGTTATTTTCATTGCTTTTCATTTAAGAGATAAGATAATTAGAGGGCACAGAAATTAAGACACTTTGTACAGAGATTCCAAAAGGAGTGAAAATGATTAGTTTTCTTTCTTTGGTATATCATATTTAAGGACTCATTTTGTTATTAATTTCCTAGGTTTATAGTGTTTTGAGTCCTGCGCATATATATTTTGCCCACACGAATGTCAGAAGAAAAAAAATATTTTCTTTATTTTGAATACCTAAAAAATAACTTCTCTTATAAATTTTTTCCTATGTCCAAACATTAAATTATCTGGGTCATACTTCAGTAGAGAAAGTAATCATAGCACAAACAAAACCTTAAGTAAGGATATATCCCCCCAAATGTATAAATGCTTTTATACAAAAGGCAGTGTATTTTTCTACTCAGAATATCATTATGTGCCAAATTTTGAGCCAAATATTAAATTTTGCTTTCACTCACAATCACCTCACTAGTAAAGAAAAAATAAAACATATTTCCACTTTTATCAATGTTTATACATTCTGAAAATGATTGTGGAGTGAAATACGTGATGTGTCTCTGGCCATTCCTATCTTACAAGACCATGAAAGTTTAAGATAGAAGATGTTACTGTAAAGCCTATAGACATTAATCAACAATTAACACATTTTACAGTTTAGCTAACTTTACGTTTAAAGTAATAAACGTAATTTTTGTAATCCATTTATACCATAGGAGAAAAAAACATTCAATTTTATATTATTGGTTTTTCAAAATTATATTTTGTACATATAAGAACATCTGTCCATCTCTGTGTGGGACTGGGGAGAGACAGAGGGAGAGAGAGAGAGAAAGGCAATGAAAGACATTGAGAATGTTAAACCCATGCCTGTCTTGCAAGATTTCTAGTGGTCAAGCCATTTGGATATGGATATATGATGTTATATCCATTGCTATGCCAGGTTAATTATTAGGTTTTTATTACAGGCAGATTATGAGACCTTAACTAAGTACCTAAGATGGTGCCAAAAGAGTTTGTCTTTGAGGTTACTCATTCAGAAAAAGAGTACTACAGCCCGAACACTCTAAAAGTTGAAAAAAGAATTAGCATCTAGAAGAAATCTGCAAATTGGCTCTGTTACTCTCACAAAATTACAGAAAAATACATAAAACAGTAGGATATAGTCAGAGTCAGACCCTAAACAGACATCTATGAGTGTTAAAAGGCTGAAAATCTGTAGCAGCAGATGTATTTATATATTTGTCCTGTATTTTATTTCACCACATATGGTTCCATATTACCACTGAACATGATTATAGGACTTCTGCTCATGTTGTTACAGTTAAGGCAGTAATGCCATTTATAAACATTTTTCCACCCAGGTGTTCCAATTATATTTAACTTTATGTATTTTTCTATAACTTCTTTTATTTTGTCATAAAGTTAGGCCACTGGAGGCAGAAAATATCACAGTAGAAGATTTTCATTTTATTCCTTTTAATAGACTCGGCATCAAAGAGTTTAGAAAATCATGTGTATTTCTATAGTCTATTCTATCAGTTTTATTGCAAGGTTTTCAGAATGGTCAAAACCTTACCTACATACACACAGTTAGCCATGTCCCCTAGGCTTTTTGACTCCTATAAAACCCATTTCCACCTTAGTCTTGGCCTCCATCTCTAACTTTCAGAGAATAAGAAGTTTTGAAAATATATGAATTAAGAATCACCAACCAGTGAATTCGTTTCCATAAATGGCATTTGTCATGTTCACATGCTGAAAAGCCTTTCTGCTGAAAGAGAACAGGTAGTGAGAGGTTGAAAATTGAATAATTAATTTTTTTATTCTTGTGCAATGAAAATTATTGTACCCAAAAAGGCACTGGACTTTTGAAAGTGGTTGACCTTATTTGATAGATTTTAGTTGAAAAGCTTCTTTGAAGAAGCTTTTTTTACCACACCGTTTTAACATGAAATCATCATACTGTGTCCCCTAACTATAGATTAGAACTATTGAAGGGATCAACTTTGGAAATGAACTCTTTGTAAACCTATTCATCCATCAATAAATTATCAGGTCGCTGCAGACCTGGACAGATCAAACCAGTGTATCTGACACCTTTCTTCATCCTCATAGTGAAGTAAAGGAACGAAAAGCTTTGTAGACCTTGTCATGCATGATTTATATTAGCCATTCTAATAAAATCATTTCATCTTGTTGAAGAAAAAAGTTGACTTATACGTCTGATATTCTAAGATAAGCTGGTGAGGGTTGCTACAATTTCAGTAAGCAATTCATACCTTCATTTCATAGACTGCTTCTACTCTTATCCTGTCCTCTAAGAAAATACTCTGAGAAATCCTACTTGAAACTGCTGAAATAGTTTTAAATTTCTCTACAGAGACATTTTTAATTACCTCTAATAAATAACGTACAACTGTAAGGGATCCTAGTTATTATTCTGGTTCAAACACTGTATTTTACAAATGAGGAACCAATTATAACACCATTTTATAAAATATCTCCAGTGGCTCAAGATTTTAGATCAATAAATGGCAAACTATAACTAACTGCTCCTGTAACTTTTTTAGTACTTCACATAGGTTATATTTGTCTTGGTTTCTCTACTAGAAATACAGTTTTTCGATGTAATTATTTTTATTTATGCAATATGAGCCAGTTATAATATTAAGTTCACCAGAATTAATAATGGAAGATAATTGGTTATAATCACCATAGTTTGTTTAAATGTATCTATCTGATGTATTTCTTTAGTATTATTTCCTATACTCTTAGTCTTGAACATATTTTGTTATCAATTAACTGATTGTTACATGAAGGTATATAATTTTATATTAATATTTTATATTTTGATAAGCTCTTAAAATCAGAAGACATACAACATACAAATAATTTCATATGATTCATTTTGTAAGATAAAACCATTTACATAAGAATAAACAGACAAAAATAATGGTCATGGATTATTCGGACACAATTATTTTATATGTTAAGCAGAGAATAAAGAATATAGATCCTCTGTCATATAGTTGTAAAAGGTGAATAGATACAGTGAACCTCACATACCTCGTTTTTATAAAAACATATCCAATTTATATAAAATCGATTATATATTTGACTAAAATAAAGCTTCAAGTAATTTTAAAAGTAATATTTCTATCAGTAAATTCTCTACAGCAAAGCAGTACGGCTCTAGCTTACTAACAAAATGTTAATTTTAAAAGAAGACTTGGAAATTTAGTCATATGCTCCTAAATTACTCTTGAATTAAAAGGGGTAATGTGAAATTGCTAGTTATCCCCAAAACAAAATGAAATAAAAATATTGTATACAAGGTATTTTAAAAAAGTACTTCTTAAATTTAAAAAAATTAAAACTTAAGTGAGCTAAGAGTTCAAATGGAGAGATTTATATAATTTAATGAGTTTTTATTATAAAAATAACCATAGAAAAAATAATTTTTCTGCCACAATTATGCTTTGATAAGATATTAAATATATTACATTATTGATATTTATGTAAATTATAAAGCATAATTAATACAATAGAATGAGTGTAACAATGTGTTAAATTTTGTATAATTCATTCCTTAAACTTTAAAAAATAATTGATACATATTAAACATACATATATTAATATATACAAATATATACCTGCATATATTAAACATAATTATTATATATTATATATAAAATATTAAAATAGTATAGACAGGTATATATGCTTAAACAATATATTGTTCAATTTTTGCCACTTCGTGAGCTTTATAAAAGTGGTATTTTACTGTACATACTTTCCTAGGACTTTTTTTTTTACTTATAATTATGTTCCTGAACACATTGTGTATAACTGTCAGTCATTTAATTTTACTTAAGCATGATATTCTATCTTACTAATATACAGTTCTGTACTTGATAATAGATATTTAGACTTTCTAGATTTTTATGTAGTTTCCTAAGAATTTTTATACCTGTTTTTAGTTAAACATACATTTAACTTATAATATCTTTGTCCAAATAATTGTATATATTTCTTTAGTAGAACAAACTTTATATTTTAAACTCAACATTCTAAGTTAAAAGATTCTCAGCATCACTTCTGACTATTGACATTTTAGCATAACATCAGGTTGATGTACTTTTTTTGTTTTTAACTCATTTATGAATTTTGTCACCTGGTTATCTTTAAGATTAAAGTCCAATTTAAAGTGGATTATTTTGCATTTTCCATTTCATTGATTTTATAATGTACATTGTACTCAATTTAATTATGAGCACTAGGAAATTATACAGCTTATTTTACAATTTAGCCAGTAGTTTTGGGTATACCAAAGCATCACAACCCATGATATCAGTCAACTCAAACATGTTTAACTTTAAATTTTATGATTT
>CAUYSK010100740.1:0-13421 GCA_963575035.1 Avahi laniger
TCTGTTTGATAAAATAACTTCTTTTCATTTGGGTAGATACTCAGTAGTAAGATTGCTGAATCAAATGGTAGGTCTGCTTTTAGTTCTTTGAGGAATCTCCATACTGTTTTCCAAAGAGGTTGCACTAATTTACATTCCCACCAATAGTGTATAAGTGTTTCCCTTTTACCACATCTGTGCCAACATGTATTTTTTTTTTTGACTTATTGTTAATGATCATTCTGACAGGGGCAAGGTGGTATCTCATTGTGGTTTTAATTAGTATTTCCTTGATGATTAGTGGTGTTGAGCATTTTTCATATGTTTATTGGCCATTTGTATATCTTTTTGGGGGAAAAATTGTGTTCATGACTTTTGTACACTTTTGATGGGGCTCTTTGTTTTTTTTGTCTTGTTGATTTGTTTGAGTTCTTTGTAGATTCTGGATGTTAGTCCTTTGTCATATGTGTAGTTTATGACTATTTTCTCCCATTCTGTAGGTTGTCTATTTATTCTGTTGATTATTTCCTTTGCTGTGCAGATATGTTTTAGTTTAATTAAGTTTCATTTATTTATTTTTATTGTTGCTGTATTTGCTTTTGGGGACTTAGTCATAAGTTCTTTGTCTAGGCCGATGTCTAGAAAAGTTTTTCCTACATTTTCTTCTAGACTTTTCTGGTTTCAGGTCTCACATTTAAGTCTTTAATCCACCTTGAGTTAATTTTTGTATGTGATGAGAGATAGGGATCCAGTTTCATTCTTCTGCATGTGGCTATCCAATTTTCCAAGTACCATTTATTGAATAGGGCTTCCGTTCCCTACTGTATGTTGCTTCTGCTCTGTAAAAGATCAGTTGATTGTAGATAGATGGCTTTATTTCTTGGTTTTATATTTTGTTCCATTGAACTATGTGTCTGACTTTATACCAGTACCATGTTGTTTTGGATAATATGGCCTTATAGTATATTTTGAAGCCAGGTAATATGATGCCTCAAGATTTGTTCTTTTTACTTAGGATGATTTGGCTATTTGGGCTCTTTTTTTCCATTCCATATGAAATTTAGGATTGATTTGTCTAGTTCTGTGAAAATGACATTGGTATCTTGATGGGAACTGCATCGAATCTGTAGATCACTTTGGGCAGTATGAAAATTTTAATATTAATTCTTCCAGTCCATAAGCATGGGATATTTTTCCTTTTGTTTGTAGCATCTATGATTTCTTTCCTCAGTGTTTTGTATTATAGTTATCCATGTAGAGATCTTCCGATTCTTTAGTTAAATATATTCCTAGGTATTTTATTTTCTTTGTGGCTATTATAAATGGGGGAGTTCTTGATTTGCTTCTCAGCTTGACTGTTTTAGTGTATAGGAATGCTACTGATTTGTATACATGAATTTTGTAACCTGAGACTTTACTGAATGCTTTTTATTAATTGTAGGAGTCTTTTGGAGGTGTCTTTAGGGTTTTCTAGATATAAGATCATATCATTAGCATACAGGGATAGTTTGACCTCCTCCTTTCCAATTTGGATGCTTCTTTCTCTTGCCTTATTTGTCTGGCTAGGACTTCGAGTATTGTGTTGTATAAAGGTGGTGACAGTGGGCATCCTTGTCTTCATCCAGTCCTTAGGGGAATGCTTTAAACTTTTCCCTATTCAGTTTGATGTTGGCTGTGGGTTTGTCATATTTGGCTTTTATAATTTTGAGGTATATTCCTTCTATGCCTAGTTTGTTGAGGGTTTTTATCATGAAGGATGCTGAATTTAACAAATGCTTCTTTAACATCTATTGAGATGATCATATAGTCTTTGTTTTGCTTCTGTTTGTAGGGTGAATCACATTTATTGATTTGCATGTGTTGAATTATTCTTATATTCCTTGGATGAAACCCACTTGATAATGGTGAATTATCTTTTTGATGTGCTGTTGGATTAGATTTGTGAGTATTTTGTTGAGAGTTTTTGCATCTATGTTCATGAGGGATATTTCTCTGTAGTATTCTTTTTTTGTTGCGTTTTTTCCTTGCTTTGGTATCAGGGTCATACTGGTTTTGTAGAATGATTTAGGGAGGATACTCTTCTTCTCAATGTTTTCAAACAGTTTCTGTAGGACAGGTGCCAGTTCTTCTTTGTAGATCTGGTAGAATTTCTCTGTGAATCCGTCTGGTCCTGGGCTTTTTTGGGGGATGGTGGGGGGGGAGATTTTTTATTACAGTTTCAATCTCACTACTTATTATTGATCTGTTCAAGATTTCTATTTCTTCCTGATTCAAACTTGGAAGGTTGTGAGTTTCTAAAAATTATTCCATTTCCTCTAGATTTTCTATTAATAGTTTGTGTGTGTAGGGGTTTTCATAGTAGTCTTGGGTTATATTTTGTATTAATATTTCTGTGCTATCATTTGTAATGTCTCTTTTTTCATTTCTGAGTGAGCTTATTTGAGTCCTTTTCTTCTGCTTCTAATTACTCTAGCTAGTGGTTTGTCAACTTTGTTTATCTTTTTAAAGAACCAACTTTTCTTTTTTTCAGAATATTATGGGGGTACAAATATTTTGGTTGCATAAATTGCAGTTATATTCGATCACAGTTCTTCTCTTCCAATTTAATTGAACAGCAACATTTATTATTTCTTATAGTAGTAGTACTATTCTAAGAGTTTTTAGGTATTTTTGTTGTTTCCATTTTGTAGATGAGAAAACCTTGGCACAGAGAATTTAAATAATTTGCTAAGGTTAGATAGATGTGGCAGGACCAGAGTTCAAATCCAGCACCCTGTATTCCTCCCCACCCCCGCAAATTATATATTGCCTTCCATTGACATTATTATTGATGATCATAATAAGAACTGTGGAAAGTACTTTCAAGATTCTTTAGTATATAAACAGGACTACACTACAAATGCTAAAACTATTTCCTTCCAAGATCCGTCTAACTTCTCACTCCTAGTCAGTTTCTTTTCTATATCCATTTTTTTCTCTTCAGTGCAGCACTTGGATTAATAATAACAGCAAACATTATGTGATACTCCTAACTAGATTTTTCAAATATTAATTATTTTAATATTATATCTACCCTAATATATACATTTTTACATTCCCCATTTTAGGGAGGAGAAATTGCCCAAGATAATATAGCTAAATTGGCTCTGGAAGCTTTCGAGCCTAGGTAGTGTGGATACAGATTCTATGAACTTAACCTTTGTATTTTGTGTGAACCAGATTCTATGTAAACCAGAACGCAGAAGGCCTGGTGTCCTTTTTTTCCCTCTGGCTATGTGATCTGGGGCTAATTACTCTGTATCCTAGTTTTCTTATCTGTAAGATGAAGAGGTTTTTTTTTTTATTTTATTTTATTTCAAGGTATCATGAGGGTACAAACATTTTGGTTACATTTTATGTTTTTGTCTCACCCAAGCGAGGGTTAGAGGCATGCCCTTCCCCTCTGCAGTGCTCACCATGTCCTTCGGTTGTGAGTTTACCCCCCATCCCCTTAATCCCTGAAGAATATTGAAATGTTGACTAAGATAATATTTATACTTAAGGTGATACATCTATGGATAGTAAAAAGTCATGGGAACATGACATCTACACAAACCCTCTTAACCAATAGCTAGTGGTACAACTTTGAGCAGTCCATTAAATTTCTCAAAGACTTTATATTCTTTGTAAAATAGAAATAATGACAATCCCTACTCCTCCTTATTATAAAAACTCAGTAAGAAATAAATAGTATGCTGTTAAAGACTTCCATACATATTAGATGTTATGTAATATATCAGATGTCTTATTTTACCAATAATGTATTGGTACAGAATTTTAAAGATAAAAAGGTATACAAGAAAGAAAATTAAAAACACAAATATTTTTTACCATTCAAAAATGAATACTATCAACATTTTGTGGTATGTACTGTCACTCTTTTTTTCCCTTATGGATATAGAGCAGTTGCTGTTAGTGCCACACCCACATCCTGCAGATCTGTTTCAGTGTCCTCCAGAAGATTTCCAACAGCTGATGTGTGCTTCTTCATGCTTGAAGGCTTTTTTCTAAAGACCACAGAAAGCCATTCTGCTCATGAAAGACAGGAACAGTCTGGAAATGCATGGAAATTAACACCTCTCAGGAGCATCCTATAACCCATGACTGATTGGAATTGGAATATAAGCATTATTCCCTCTCCCTGCTCACTGAGTGGGATGATTTTGTGTGATAGTCTGCTTCCTGGAGATTGCCAGTGTGATTAAGCTCCCTGGTTGTGCACTGCAGTAGCTGGTTTGGTGACATACCCTTTACAGGGTGCCTTTCTTTGCCTGTGCTGCTTCCTGGCTCTCCTAATGTAGTTTCTGTTCTTCCCTAATAAACAAATTACACTCAGATTCTTTTCTTCCGGTCTGCTTCTGAGGGAAAACCCAAAGTAAGACATGATAGAACAGGGTCTGACACAACAGTAGTTGTTCAATGTATCTTTTGTGGATTCTTATTTTACATAGGAGAAAACCTAGGCTTAGGTAATTTTTACATAGGAAGAAAACCTAGGGGTGGGTATGTAGTTGAGGCAGGATTTGGACCCAGGTTAGATTCCAGAGCCTGAGCTTTAACCGTTATTCTTTAAGAATGAATAGCTATTCTGCTGTGTTCAGAAATATACTCATTAGGAAAAGCCTCCTAACTTGGGTTTCTTCTACTTTTGCTTCTACCACCTTTTAACATGTAGATCAGATTATGTTACTTCTCTGCTAAACATTTTGTAAAACTTTCCCATTTTACTTACAGCTAAAACAGAGTTTTTATAATGGCCTACAAGATCCTACATGATTTGGACTCTCTACCTCCACTACCGTTTTAACCTTACTTTCCATGATTTTTGCCTCTCTCCCTCTGCTTCAGTCATGTTGACCTCTTGGCTTTTCCTATAAGCTATGAATACTCTTGCCTCCGGGCGTTTGCATTGGCTATTCCATATGTGTCTTCAGATACCTACATGGTTTCTTCCTCTACCTCCTTCAGGTTTCTGCTTATATATTAATATTACTTGCTCATTGAGGCCTTTCCTCTCAATCCTACTTAAAACTTGTATCTCCCTTGTGCTCTTTTCTTATGTTCCTCATTTTCACTTCCTTTATTTTTCTTCATAATACATACTACCATCTTTTGTACTATATATTTCACTTTTTGGAATTGTTTATTGGACCAGAATGTAAGCTCTACAAAAACAGATATTTTTGTTTAATTTACCTTATGATGTTTCTGGTGCCTCGACTGGTGGCCTTGATAAATATTTGTTGAAGAATGAATGAATAAAAATGATGCTAATTAGTGTTATTATTGAATGCCAGAAGAGGAGAAATTCTTCCTATCAAATAATTTTTCTGAATCTCAGCATTTTTTTCCATTCCTCACCAGTCAAATTATCTTTATGGTTTAGTCACTAAAGTTGTAATTGGGTCTTCTGTCTCAGCAACATGATGACACATCACAGCAGCTGCCTGGACTTAAGAAAATTCAGTTTTGATAGGTTGTCCAATACTGTTGAGTGTGCTTTCAGTATTCTAATTTGTTTTGGGTCTTAAGAATTCCTTCGAGAATTTCTTTTACTTCCCTAGAATGCTGACTCTCAGATTCTCTCATGCAGCTTGACGCCATTTTCTCAGTGATGTTTACCTCAACTCATATAGACACTTTACTTTTTCTTTCTTTTGTTCTTCCACAGTCTCTGTCAGAGAGGATTTATTATACTTTGGTCTGGTGTTTTATACCCTGTCACATATATTTGGATATAATTGCCTAATGGTCTTATAAATAAATTTTCCATTTAGAATCTGAGATTTGACACTCATCAGTCTACCCTCTCTCTATGCATTGTATAACTCTATAATTGAAGAATAAATTGTGTGGAAACTCAGTACTGCCTATGACCTATGAGGTACAATTTACTATGCTGATTAAAATCATTTAGATCAGTACTGTGGTAATACCTCTTCATAATCTAACTTTAAACCGTACCTTCAGATCTGTCTTCTTCATGAGGCTTTCTCTGATTCATTTCACATAATTTTCAATCTGTTGGTACAATTCTGGGTTCAGTCTTTTCCTTTTATGTCTCTTTGTAGTTACTATAACTTGTAGTTTAGTACTGTGGAATGGTGAAGGACATGGCTGTGGATTTAGATAAATTGTGTTTGAACTTATTACTGTCAGTGATTAGCTTTGTACCTTGAACAAGATATTTAATCTCTCTAAGCCTTAGTTTCCTTATCTGTGAAATGGGGATAATAATTCCTACTTTATCGAGTTGCTATGGAAATTAGTAATAGTGCATATGAAATACTTAGCACAATGTCTGTCAGATTGTAAGCATTCAGTGCATATTAACTGTTTTAAAATATATACACAAAATACATGTGTACTGATTAAAAGTGATCTGCGTGCTTTCTTTCATTCTCCATATAAATTCTTTTTCTTTTTTTTTCCATTTTCTTTTTATTTCAGCATATTATGGGGGTACAAATGTTTAGGTTACATATATTGCCTTTGCCCCACCCATGTCAGAGCTTTAAGCTTGTCTGTCCATCCCCCAGACGGTGTACACTGCACCCATTAGGTGTGAATATACTCATCCTCTCCTCCCCCCACCCATCTGCCTGATACCCAATGAATGCTACTTCTATATGTGCCCATAAGTGTTGATCAGTTAATAGCAATTAGAAGGTGAGTACATGTGGTGCTTGTTTCTCCATTCTTGTGATACTTCATTTAGTAGAATGGGCTCCAGCTCTATTCATGATAATATACGACGTGCCAAATCACCATTGTTTTTTGTGGCTGAATAGAACTCCATGGAATACATATACCACATTTTATTAATCCACTCATGTATTGATGAGCACTTGGGTTGTTTCCACATCTTTGCAATTATGAATTGTGCTGCTATAATCATTCTGGTGCGGATGTCTTTTTTATAGAATGTCTTTTGTTCTTTTGGGTAGATGCCTGATAATGGGCTTGCTGGATCAAATGGTAGTTCTACTTGTAGCTCTTTCAGGTATCTCCATATTACTTTCCACAGAGGTTGTACTAGTTTGCAGTCCCACCAGCAGTGTATGAGTGTTCCTATCTCTCTGCATCCACGCCAACATTTATTGTTTTGGGACTTTCTGATGAAAGCCATTCTCACTGGAGTTAAGTGATATCTCATTGTGGTTTTGATTTGCATTTCCCTGATGATTAGAGATGTTGAACTTTTTTTTCATATGCTACTTGGTCATTACTCTATCTTCTTTTGAAAAGTTTCTGTTCACGTCCTTTGCCCACTTTTTAATGGGGTTGTTTAATTTTCTTTGCTGATTTTCCTGAGTTCTATATAGATTCTAGTTATTAGCCCTTTATCAGATATGTAGCGTGTGGATATTTTCTCTCATTTTGTAGTTATCTGCTTGCTCTCATGATAGTGTCCTTGGCTGTACAGAAGCTTTTTAATTTGATCAGGTCCCATTTATTTATTTTTATTGTTGCTGTCATTGCCTTTGGGGTTTTCTTCTTAAATTCTCTCCCTAAGCCAATATCTATGAGAGTTTTTCCAACATCTTCTTCTAGAATTCTTATAGTTGCATGTCTTAGGTTTAAGTCTGTTATCCACTGTGAGTTGATTTTTGTGAGAGGTGAAAGGTACAGATCCTGCTTCAGTCTTCTACATGTGGCTATCCAATTTTCCCAGGACCATTTACTGAATAAGGATAATTTTCTCCAGTGTATGTTTTTGTCCGCTTTGTCAAAGATTAGATGGCTATATGAGGATGGTTTTATATCCGGGTTCTCAGTTCTGTTCCATTGGTCTATGTTTCTGTTCTTGTGCCAGTACCATGTTGTTTTAGTTATCATAGCCTTGTAGTATTGCTTGAAGTCTGGTAAAGCGATGCCTCCCAATTTGTTCTTTTTGCTTAAGATTGCTTTTGCTATGCGGGGTATTTTCTGGTTCCATACAAAGTGCAAAATTATTTTTTCTGTATCTGTGAAAAATGATGTTGGTATTTTAATAGGGATTGCATTGAATCTGCAGATCTCTTTGGGTAGTATAGACAGTTTAACAATGTTGATTCTGCTGATCTGTGAGCATGGTACAGTTTTCCCCCTGTTTGTGTCCTCTGCAATTTCCTTCCTCAATGTTTCATAGTTCTCCCTATAGAAGTCTTTTACCTCTTTAGTGAAATATATTCCTAAGTATTTTATTTTCTTTGTTACTACTGTGAAGGGTATTGAGTCTTTGATTTGGTTCTCAGTTTGACTGTTGTTGGTGTATAGGAATGCTACTGATTTCTGTTCATTGATTTTGTAACCCGAGACTTCTGGATTTGTTTATCAATTCCAGTTGTCTCATGGCATAATGTTTGAGATTTTCTAGATATAAGATCATATCATTAGCAAAGAGTGATAGTTTGACCTCTTCTGCCCCCATTTGGATGCCCTTCATTTCCTTGTCTTGTCTGATTGCTCTGGCTAGGACTTCCCGGACCTTGTTGAATAGAAGTGGTGATAAAGGGCAACCTTGTCTGGTTTCAGTTCTAAGTGGGAATGCTTTCGATTTTTCCTCATTCAGTATGATGTTGGCTGTGGGTATGTCATATATGGCTTGTATCATTTTTAGGTAAGTCCCATCTATGCCTATTTTGTTAAGCGTTCTTATCATAAAAGACTGCTGAATTTTGTTGAATGCATTTTTTTGCATCTATTGAGAGAATCATATGGTCTTTGTTTTTTGCTTCTATTTATGTGGTGAATTAAATTTATAGATTTGCATGTGTTGAACCATCCTTCCATCTCTGGGATGAAGCCCAGTTGGTCACAATGGATTATTTTTTTGATAAGCACCTGAATTCGGTTTGCTGAGATTTTGTTGAGAATTTTTGCATTTATATTCATAAAGGATATTGATCTATGGTTTTCTTTTTTATTGTGTCTCTTCCTGGTTTTGGTATCAAGGAGATGTTGGCTTCATAAAACATGTTGGGGAGGATTCCTTCCTTCTTGATGTTGTGGAATAATTTCTGCAGGATAGGAACCAGTTCTTTGTAAGTCTGGAAAAATTTGAGTGTGCAACCATCTGATCCATGACTTTTCTTTTTATTGGAGAGGCAGAGTAAGATGGAAGATGAGAAAAACTGCCAGCCAGAATGTCTCTGCAAGAAAGATAGATTTTAGAAGTGGAAAAAAAAACAACAACAGGAAGACAAATATAGATTGGACGAGAGTCGGAAGGAAGGGTGCCTGAAACTACAGGAGACTCCACAGGAAGAAGTTGCGGAGGAGAACTGCAAGGAGAAATGCCCCTGAAAGTCTTGGAGACTAGAACAAGGATAGTTGGAGCACTTAAATTTCCCCTCCCTTGCACCTCAGACTGCTGGTGGGCTCCTCAGTGGTTGGAGAGATCTGCTAACACATCCCCAGAGACAGCTGCCACCAGTGAGCAATGATCCTCTTGTGGACAGGGCACCAGGGTCCCCGCTCCCTTGGGCACTTCCCGCCACACAGACCCAAGCCAATAGGCAGGTGCCATATTGCTTCATTCTCCCCTTCCCCTTCCCTACCTGTGGCTGCCGAGAGAGACAATTTAGCCACCACCTGGAGGCATCTTCAGGGAATGGGACCTTTCCTTTTGGGGCCCTACAGCACACTGAGGGGTACTCAGACTATGAGCTCCCTATCTGCCAACTCTCCCAGATGCTGCTTGCCTGGTGATTCCAGGAGAGTGGGGCAAATCCCGAGGTGAAGAGACATTCTCTATATAAATTTTAATTTTCTTTAATTTCAAAGGATTTTTCAGAGCCTTCTGGTGGTTCAAAGATCACTTTGTGGTCTGAATAGGGTTGAGTGCAGAAACCGTATTATGAGAGTGTTTTCCTTTTCACAGCCTCTCAGACATGCTTCAATTGCTATGTGATACTCTCTGATAGAATGTGTAAAGTGACCACTGAAAATATTTTGAGAGTTAAGAGTCAGCGTGTTTTACTGGAAAGAGCAACTTGATACAGACTATAAATACCAACATTCAAATTTTAAAAACATTTGTGCTGAGATCACATTTGACAGTGATGATGCTATTTTTTGACATTCTCTTTTCTCTTGGTTTCATAACTTTTCTTGGGTCTCCTTTAAATAGACGCTATCCTGTGCTCTCCTTACACCCTGTGAATTTCTCTATTGTAGCACCTATGCAACAGTTTTGGAAATGTCTCTCAACTTGTTTATGAACCCCATTAGACAGCAATCCTTGAGAAGAAACGCTATTGTATTAATTTTTACATCCCTACTCCCTGGCACCCATAATGATTGGTCTATAATAGGTGACAAATAATAATAGAATAATTAGAATAGTTGGACAATTTGGAATAAATGAATTCTTGTTTCTTTTCAGTCTCCTTTGATGGCTGCTCTTCTTTTAATACATTCAGTGGTAGTATTTTTAGAGCCTGAATCTTTGGTCCTCTTCTGAATTCACCTCTATGTACTCTTCTTGAGTCATCTTATTTTCTCCTATTTTATGTCCATATATGCCAATGATCTCAGATATTTATCTCTGCTACTAATCTCTCATCTGATGTTACATTTGTATTTTTTATCTTTTAGGTATCTTCACCTGTATCCTAACCTTATTTCCTAACCCAGACTAGGTTAGGGTCTCCAGAGATGCATTTTTCATAAAACGATTTGAGCTTGTTCAGTTTCTTTCTGCTCTGCAAATCTGTCAGCATCTGTTAGCACTTCAAGCTTAAAATGTACAGGTTGGAGGCTTGGAGCTTTATATGGTTCTTTTCCCCTCCTCACCCATCACATCTCCAAATTCATCAGCTCTTGTTACTTCTACCTTTTGAATTTATCCCTGGCTGTCTATTTTCACTGCCAATGTCTTGTTTCAGAGCTCTATCTTCTTTTGCCTGGCATACTGTGACAGCTTATCGCATTTGGTCTTTTTGCTACTACTTCCTACTGCCATCGATCTTCCAGAAGTCTACCAGAGACATCTTCCCCTCAAAACAAATAGGCTCATGCCATCATTCTGCTTAAAGACTTCTGTTGGTTTTTACTCTCCTTTCGCAATCTGATATTAACCTACTTATCCAGTTGCATTTCCCTTATACCACCCACACAAACGCTGGACTCTGGTCATACTCAATGTCACTTTTCTCTTGAAGCCAGGCTTTTCACGTTCTGTGCCTTATCCTTGCCCTCATATTTACCTGGTATGCCCTTCTCAGCTTTCTCTACCCAGCTTAAATGTTACTTTTTAGATAAGCTGTTCCTAAACATCCTAGCACTCTGTTCTTTATTAACGCTTTTTTCACTTATATGTTTGAATATCTGTCTCACACTACATTGTGAGAATAGGGAAATTGTCTTATTCTATTCTTGAATGGCTGGGCCTTATTTAGTGATTCAATAAATGTCTTGAATTAATAAAATAATTACTGAATGTTGTTACATTTTCTCAGCTCTTTGAGAACTTAATTATTCTAACCATCTTTTAGTGCTAAACCAGAGATGTTCACACATTTCAGTGTGTTCTGGCAGGGTCAGGACCTGTCACAAAGATCTAATACATTTCATTAAGGTAGAATATTCTTCATCTTAACTTTTTTTTGGTTGCTTTTCTATTTCCTTACCCTGTCTTTCTCTCCTTCCTCTCTATTTTTGTTCTTCCCTCCCTCCTTTCACTCTTTCTTTTTCATAAATATTTATTAAACATCATCTTTGTGCCAGGCACAATGTTAGAGACTGCAACAGTTATATGCATAAATAAAAATATAAGCTATGTCCTTTTAAAGGATCTACTGTAATCATTTAATGAAAAGACATATCTATAAATCATGCAGAGAAATGAGCAAAGTGGATACATACATAGGAATTAGGGAGAGCTGTAAGTGTGATCTGAGTATAAGATACCCCAACATTTATATTTCAAACTGGAGCAATGGTGTGGAAGGCTACTTCAATTTGAGGCTCTATAGCATGATCTATGTTAATAATCATCATTTTACAAAGTCTATCATATACGTACTATGTGCAAGGAACTGTGCTTTGCATATATTATCTTACTTAATCTCTAATATGGCCCTATGAATTCATTCTATTTTATAGTTGAAGAAAGAGTAATAAAGAAAAAAATATCAGAAAAACACATCAGAAGTCAATATGATGAGATAGGAGTGTTGTCTCTAGAGCTAGGATGCTTGTATCCAAATCCTAATTCTGTTACTTATTAGTTGTGAAGCTTTCATTGACCTATTTCATCTCACTAAACTTCAGTTTTCTCATCTTTAAAGTGTATCAATAATACCTACATATAGAGTTATTATGAGGATTAAATACATTAACATATTAAAGTGGTTAGAATAACAGGTGGTATGTAGGTATTATTATTGAAAGTCCAAAATCACACAGCCTAGAAAATGTTACAGCAGAATTTTCAGATTCCAAAGTCTGCAATTCTTCCACAATTCCATCTTACCTCTAAGACATATCCAGGTCTGTGTTTCACAAAATATAAAAAGTGAAATTGCCAATAATCAATTAAATTTCTATTAGTTTCTTAAAGAAAACATGTACAAAGCATTCCCAGTTAAAAGAGTATTTTTCCTTGAGGGTTAACTCTGGCATGTCAGAATATATTAGTATTTAACAGTAGTGCACATGTCAGTCTTCAGGGAATGCGAGGTGGAGTAAAGTGGAAGTGTTGTTACCTTGGACATAAGTTAATTTTTGTGTCTCTTTTCCAAAAGGGATTTAAAAATTTGCTAATTCTTAGGATCATCTTGAGGAAGAGTTCAGTTCTCTCTCCCCAGCTGTTCAGAGCACCTGCTGTTTCTATGACTCTTTTTTTTTTCTTTCTGGTCTCTTTCAAAAAATCCTTTTTGGTCTCAGGGGAGGAAAAATAACTTTAAAATTAATCAATTTCAGAGCCTTAGCACAGCTTGCCTAAGTGGAATTTTAGGATTGAAGGCATGAGGATATTACTGATGTCAACAGGCTAAAATACTTATTTATTTATTTTTAAAATCTTGATTGGATCTTGCAAGAGAGATCTAGATCACCTTTGGATTTTTGATATTTATCATTTGATTGAAATTTCCCCACTTATAGGTTTATTGTACAAAAAATTCATTTGTGTTTAAATTATGATTCTCTTTTTTATTATTCACCCTTTTACAAAACTTTATAAAACTTGGAAGGAAATAACTTCCTTTTACCCTTGGTATGAAAACTTTTCAGCCATACCTTCCACCCTTTCATTGACCAGCAAGAGCCAACTACAGGCCGGGCGCTGTGGCTCACGCCTGTAATCCTAGCTCTCTGGGAGGCCGAGGTGGGCGGATCGTTCTGAGCTCGGGAGTTCGAGACCAGCCTGAGCAAGAGCGAGACCTCATCTCTACCAAAAATAGAAAGAAATTAAT
>CAUYSK010100741.1:0-41815 GCA_963575035.1 Avahi laniger
GGTTAAGAGATGCTGGGAGAACTGTGTGAGGTCCCAAGGTGCGTACTTTGAAGAGGACTGAGGTGACATTGTCCTGGGTACAATGTGTCTTGTATCTTATATCTTCTTTAATAAATGTCTCTATTTTTAAGAGAGAAGGAAGTTTTCTCCTATAGAGTCCTCAGAAAGAACATGGTGACATGGTCCTGCCAACACCTCGACTTCAAGCTCTGGCCTACAGAACTCTGAGAAAAAACATAGTATTTCTCTTGTTATAAGCCACCTGATTTGTGTTGCTTTGTCACTGCAGCCTTACAAAACAGACAGTTCCCTCTTGGCTTGTGGGACAAGCAGATGCGTCACACCCATTTGGGTTGAATGACCTTCTCTGCCCCCAGTTAATCTCTGCACGGGCTCTTCCCATATTCATATGCCCCAATGTGTGCTCCTGGTGCCCGCGCCACGCAAGGATTGATCCACACTTCAAAGTCTGCAGGTCCCAGCTGCCCCCAAATCAGAAGAGGGCAAAAGGCAGGGGTCCTGCAAGCCACCAAGCTCCCAGTTGGTCAATTACTTGTCTTTGCTCTGTTTGTAATACATCCACTGCCCCTCATTTTACACGGCCTCGTTTTCCCACTGCCTCAGCATAGCCACTGGTGACTAAGAGCAACTGAATTTATAACTGGTGAGCATTTGAGTGACCAGATTTTCACAGAACTGCTTTGTTTGTGTATGAATACATGATTTTCTCCTGTTTTTTGCCTGGTTTGTTGTAGGCTACAACTGTGGAAAATATTCATATTGTTGTCATCACTTTTCAGAGTATGAACGTTTAAAGGAATGAAATGCTCTGTGTGTTCTTCACATCAATCCCAAAAGTAATCAAGTGACACTAGCTCTCCAGTGGCCCAGTAATTTATTTAGGACCCCTGTCACTTCCACAGTGCATTCAACCAGTTGTTGAGTTGCCTGTTACTTACTTCTAAAGTGTCTTAATTCTCCTGAAGTCTGGCATTAAGTCACTGCCGGGATTGGCCACTTAGCTTCTTTCTAGTTACTGTTTCTGAGCTGAGTGAAACAGAGCCAGCATTCTGCCCTACTGATGGAGGGTCATTAATCACTTTGTGTACCCATATGTATAAATGAAATTGTGCCATTGTTCAGCAGCCAATTAGTGGTTGGTGCCAGTGTGGAATAAAAGGATTAAGTGGAAGGAAACTACTATTTACTCAGGCCTAGTTTTTGCTACGCCCACCCAGTAAGGTTGGTACTGTGATTCCTTCTTGGAGAAGAAACCTGAAACTCACGGAGTGTTTAAAAACCTTACTCAAGTCTATACTGTTGAGCAGTAACAGAGATTGAATTTGACCCTGATTTTGTGATTTCCAAATGAAAAATGTTTCTTCTATATCACAGTTTTTTGGTTTTTTTGTTTTTTGGTTGCATTATTTAGAGTGTTGGCAAATTTCATGTTTGGTTTCTTTCTTCTCAAAGTAACGGTATATAACTTAAGGGAATGTAAAGACAGAGTCTAGAACCTTAAAATATAGAAGAAAGAAAAGATAACATTTTTTAAAGGGAATTTTTAAGTAGAGAATTTAAATTAACTGTATTTTTCTACACATGTTCATATAAAGACGTACACGTGCACACACACACACACACACACACACACACACACATATTTAAACGCTGAAGTCAAAGTGAAAGTCTGGATTTGTTGTTGTAAACAGAAGTGACCTGTGTTGTATACTGATTCCGTAGTACCAGTATCTTTACTGTGGGTCGCATCAATGGGTTTTGTTCAGGTGTACTAGTGATAAGTTGCCGATATAAACCAATGCACTCTTTGATCATATTCTTCATGGTGTATGTGTATATATATTATGATTGAAATTCCATAAAATGGAATGTATTTCCCCCTCCTTATCATGCTGATTCAAGTCTTTCTTTTCTTAAATTTAGCAATGACTAAGATTCAAAAGTGGCACCTAAAGCATCTAAATTCTCCCCCTAAAATCACCTCTGGAGCACTGAGAAACGCGAATCACATTTCCCAAAACTACCGTTTCCGTACTCACAATAAGGAAAACTTAAAGTTGCTTCAAATGAATTCTTCTTTCTCCAACCTAGAGTAAATGAACAATGTTTTTATTTATTGTATCAAATGTTTCTAGTCAGCATTGACAGAGTTACTTTTCTGTGCTTATTTGTTCTGTGTCAGTGTTGTGTTAGTTGTGTTAATATTTTCATGATTTAGAGCCACCAAGCCAAACCTACAAACTGATTAGCTGACTCTTGTGTATTCACAATGGATAATAATTCAATCTGTCAAATCTATATCTATATCTGCATCCACATCTACATACTTTTTTACACAAAAATGAAAATATCAATATACAAACTGTTTTAATAACATCTATATATTGTTCCCACATTCTATTAAACGGAAGTATTGGTGCCTATATAGAAAGTGTCTGTTTGATAAATATATACTGCCTTTTTCATGGTTATTCCTTGGAAGTTACAGGGGAGTAATGTTTGGATATCTCTTCATCAAAATAAAGAGAAATTGAGCTATTGTTAAACAAAAGATGACATTGATAGGGTTTTTCCACTCATATAATCTGGATTCAAATTTAAAATATTTTAAATTATAAAGACCATATAAAAACATAAAGATTTGAACAATTAATGGCATTATGTCAAATGTTTACCTATAAGAATTATTATAAAGAAGGAAACAACACATTGAAAAATCTAATTATTCTTTCTTGCTAAATTAAGTTGAACTTGATCAGAATGAGACAAATTAACTCAATTGTATATATATGTGTGGTTTTTAAATATTTAGGAAGGCTGCTATTATAGTTCTCTTGACAAAAATAGGGTGTGCTTTATAAAGTGCAAAGTGTTTTTTAGAATTCTAATATATTTGGACTTATCTATAACTTATTAATCTTGTATATTTATATATCCTATGAAATTAGAAAGCCAGTTTGAGAATTTCAAGATTGTATTTGACTTATAATTAAATCTCAATATTAAATTCAGATTAAAAAAACTTATATGACTTATACTTGAAATTTTTTCAACTACCTATAAACGATTTTTTTTGGAAAGGAATTTGTAAATTTAGTCAAGAATACTAAAATTTGTTCAAGGAAAACAATCAAAGTTTTACAAAGATATTTATGACAGTAATATATATACATTATATAATCTGCTATATATACTGATATATATCATTTATTAAATTAAGTCTATATTTAAAATAAATTGGAAATACACTAAATGATAAAAGATAAGGTAACTTTAAAATATTATAGTATATTCCTAGTGGCCTACTGTGTAGCCAGGCCATTATTATTTCTTCAAGGCATAAAGACAGGAAAAAATGCTAACAAAACAGTGGCTAAAAAAGTAGCAAGAATCTATTTTTGTAAAATAATAAAATAAAAAATAAATATATGTTAACAGATAATAGTGGAATAAAATGCAAAGAAATGCCCACAAGGATTATCTCTGACTTAAGGAATTATAAGTGATTTTAATTTTTTAATGTTACTGAATTTCTAAAATTTTCTTACAAATATGTACTTTTAAAATATTTTTAAAGTCCTAAGAAGTAATCAAAAGAAACTGTATTAAAAGGAACATAAAAGAATGTCATCTCTGACAAGTCTGGAAAAAAATTGGGAAGTCACACGGGCCTATTTGCGCCTGCAATTTTTATGTCAGGTATTTGACGTTGAAAAAAAGCATAAGGCAATTAGGGCCCAGAATTATGCTAATGGAAACACATATTGGAGAAAATATCTTGTTAATAGTCACATTAACTGATGATTAAGGGAGAAGACAGTTTGACGGATGTACTTCCCTCCAGACATGGTAATGGAGCTGAGATACTGCCCGGGAGGTCCCGCGTTCAGTGAGAGAAGATTTCAGTCCCACGCTGGAGATTCGAACACTTCTCATTTTTTTAAATTGTAAACATAATGAGCTCAATAATGAAATGGCTTGATGAGCAGTTTCTATATTTACATCAACTCTGCTCAGTGCAAGTGAAATTATACATTGTGAGATTATACACAATTGTAAGAAAAATTCTAAAACATCATGACTTCATTTGGTATTAATGCTATGACACACAAAGTAATTACCAAACATGATCCTGACGCAGTACTTTTTCTTAACTTTGCCTTACAGTGAAACTATCATCCTTTAAAAAAATCAATTTGATGGTGATACATTATGTTTTTAGCTCTTCAGATGAACAAAAATACATTCTTCTAAATCCAAAACTCTGTCTTTCTGGCAACTATGAATATTTTCTATACAGTTTATATTTTTTCATGGAAGATAATGAGACACCAAGAAATATATATTCTCCCTCACCGTGATTATATTCACGTTATATTTAAATGCAGCATATAAAAGCTAAAATAGAATTTGACAATTTTATAGATAGTAGACCTTCTGTAATAACTCTATCCATGCTATCTGGAAGTTTAATTTTAATTTCAGGAGGAAGTATATCTGTTCATACATTGTTTATCCAACATATACCTATTTTATCATAAATATATAAAAGTATTCATATTGACCCTCTAACTAGCATCATTCTAGCATTGAATATTGGTAAATATATTTTATAATGCCGGCACTGTATTTTCAAATAGTAGTTGGAAAACAAAATACACTTTAATCTTCTCAGTTTCTTGATGTGAGGCTAGATTATTTTCCCGTATTTCTCATTTGGGGATTCTCTAGAGACAATCTGTTCTTATCCAATAATAGTACCTAAGAATTTGGAAATACATTTTATTTGCTTGCAGCTCTTCATAAGAATCCCAAAATTCTCAAGCCGAATTGCCTGTCTTATTGGATAGGTTTTTAAAACCCACATACTAAGATCATAGTGTATTACAATTAAAGTCCTGTATAGCCAGTTGGCTAGGAAAGTAGAAATTGAACTTGAGAATAAAAACATCATCATTTCTTTAAGATAAGATGAAACATCAATCACGGAGAATTCTGTTGCCATGAACAAGTTCACCCACCAACTAGAGTAGTTGCAAAGTCACTGTTTAGCATCTACCAAAGTTAGTGAAAGAATAAACGGAGATCGGGGGGGATATGTGAGGTTGGGCAAATGATCATCTTAGTATTTTTATTGGAATATTAAAAATGGAATATTTTGGTTTCTTATTAATTACAGGGAGGGGACCTAGTCCTGGTTTGCTCAGAACGGTTCTGGTTTCTGCCAGTTGTCCAGCATAACTGTTGATAGGACTTCCCCTCCTTTGTTTTTCTCCCTTAAAAATATGCCCCAGTTTGGACCATAACTCAAACTATTCATGGGAAACTATTCACATTTATTTATCCCTTCTTCTTCCATGGAGCCCATTAGTGTGAAATTAAAGGAGTGAAAAGGAAAGAGTGTTTGACTTCCTTTTTATGACGAATGAGGGTGCCACAGAGCTTCTGGCTAAATCATGGACAGAAGATACACCCTCTGCAACCACTGTGGTCTATGGGGACCCTTCTCACCTCCACCCCTAAGGAATCCCTTCTGCCATCCATATCTGTCCCTGAGGAATTGATTTGATGCCAGTCAAGCAGTGACTGGCTTGACCTTCAGGTCAAACACTGTGAAAATGTGGGGCTGGTCGCAGAGGCCTGAGAAACCTGTGCATTGCGCTGCAGGCTTGGCCAGCACAGTAACAGGAATCTTGTCACTGAGCTGGCTACCTTCTCTGCCAGGTGAGTTAGATACGTGGAAAAAGATGTGCCGTCTGCTAGTTTTAGGTACACACCACTCGTAGTAGGGTGAGTTACATCTCAAAATCAACATTCAGATAATTAATTCAAAGGTATTTTAAGACATTGAACATGTGTAACATTCAAATGTAACCACTTTTGAGTAGCTGTTTGACTTTCCCTGGGGAAAGGAATAAAGAAGAAGAATTACATGTAGATTAGACTTTCTATAAAAGGAACAGGACTATGTAATGTTATCTCTGTTAAAACCAAAGCGTGTCTTTTGGAAAGGACTAAATCATGTTTTTCTAGATACTGATTGAATCAGCTGACCTCAACTGGCCCGAGTAATTAGGACAGCAGAGATAATGCAAAGAATGCCTTAATCATGTATGTGAGACCATCCAAATATCCTCCATTCATAGCTGTAGGTCACAAAGCTAACTACTGAGTTCATCCTCAGGAATTTGCTTCTTACATTTTTTAAATCTTAAGACTTCAAATGTGACAGTCAACTTGATAGCCTTTAAATACTCAGACCCTTTATCAATTATATGAAATTAGATACAGATTTTCAATATGGGACCATATGTTTTTCTCAGTCTCATGTGTAGTTCATGTAGTAGGACTTGGAAACTCTTTGACAACTCCTGGAACCTTTCCACACATCTCACCCGTATACACACATTGTTTCTGTAGTCACGGTTATGTTCCCTTGTGTCTTGGACATTGAATCCTCAGCAGCTAAAAGAGTGCCTGGCACATTATGGACATTATTAATACATATTTATTTGTTGACTGAATGAATGAACAAATGAATTGTAAGCATATAACTCAATCTGCATTTGTCATATTTTTGTTATTGAGTTGCCTTTACCATACTGAAAGTCCTCTGAAGATGCAGATCTTGTTCTCCCAGTTTTATATATCCAGTCCAACAATAAGTAGTTGGCTATTTTTGTGTACCTTTGAGAGCCTCTTAATATTCCTTTTCAGCCAAGACTGTCATCAGCATCAGTTTGGGGCAGACTATCAGGGTCTTCCTTCATGTTGCCACTCACACCCAGAGAATGCTGAATTGAGATACCACGCAGCAGCCTGTACTGACTCTGCAGGGAGCAACTAGGGTGCTAATTTTGAGGTCAGGGACCTCAGAAGAGTCCCAGCCACTGCTAAGCTTGCAGTGTTTGTGTGAAGGTGCTTGTGGGAACTTCTTCCTGTCACTTTCTTTAATCAGGTCATCCTGGTGCCCAGAAACCTCAAGGGCACCCGAGTCTTTCCAGAATAAATGCTAAATGTTGACATTTGGGATCTCTGGCAAACCCCTCCCAAGTTATCATCTGGGACCACCTCCTACGACACCCTTCTTTTTTCCTTCTTGCGGCCACCTCCTTTGCTCCAGGCATGCCAGGGTGTTGTCTCTGCCCACACTTACCCTTCGGGTTCACACTCATGCCTTCCTTCAGCCTGAAATGCTCTTTCCTTCAAAGCACCCAATCCCACCTCTAACCACACTCCAACTCCTTGTTTATCAAAATCGCCCGCAACCTTTACAGTTTAGGCCTCACATCATCTCTCCTTTGGCATTTCTGTCATTTCCTCCTTTTCACAAAATCATTCGCAACACTATTTCTGATGACATCACATCTTAGACCTGGTTCCCACCCTCAAGCCGGTCCTTAACACTGAATTCCTGTGCACCTTGGTGGCGGGAGGTCACTTTGTTTCCTCCAATTCCTGGCAAAGAAGTGGTCACAGATTAGGCACACAGAGGTGGGACTAGATAACTCAAACTCTTATTTGTTGCTCAGAAAATACTCTTTTGGGAATGTCATGAATTCCTTGAATCCAACTTTATTTCTTTTAAAAGGAATTGAGAATTGCTTTCGTGAATATGCAGGGTTCCTGAAACTCAGTAACTCACAAACGTAAGGGGGCAACTTAATTATCTCAGTCTTAAAAAGACTAAAATACACAATAATTGAATAAATTTTACCCTTGAGTGACAACTGCATGTATCGAAGAGCACATTATTGAGTTTATAAAGTGCTTTAGCATTTCCAGTTCATACTCGAGAATGTTTCTTAGAGAATGGTGAGTTTATTTCAGAATATTAGGACAATGTATGGCTTTAGGCATACTTAGATTTAGTAGAGTTGGCTGGGCTATATTTTTGCATACTCATCATTTCTATTTGTAAGTTAACATTTTAAGGCATGACTAATTAATGAATAAATAAAATACAATAATGTAAATTAACCAAGATGCTATAGTTATATCATTTCATTGTGTATATCTTTCAGTTCATAATGAAAACATCAGAAAACTAAAAGAGATTGAAAATAATTAGTGTTATTTGTGTTATTTTAAAACTGTCAACAAAAAGTCATGGGTGAAATTTTTAAAATTACATTTTCTAAATGAAATAGCTTAGGCTTTAACCCCTAATTTGAGATAAAAGGTGGATACTTTATAAATTTTTCAGTCTTTTTGTAAATTAAGCAAAACCTAAGAAAAAGTAATAAACATTTTTGTGAAGGCACTGATCATGGTAGTCTGCTGAATTCTAGATAAAGGAAAAAGTAGGTACATGTAAAAATACTTTAAAATATCTTGCACAGTGAGTAACAAGGCCCTGTTACTAAGTATAATCTGTATAACCTAATATTTTATCTCTTCTATTGTCAAATTGAATTTTTAAATTGTGACCTTACACATCAGATTCTGGGTTTAGAATGTTCCTCCTAATTGAAAAATTGCTGTAATAAATAGAGATCATTTTACCTATCCTCAATTACTTACAGGACTCGTGAACTTTCTCTGTCTCCAGGTATAAAATTCAGCTCAGACAGCTCTAAATTCAGAAAGGTCTTTGTGTTGAGTGACTTTTTCTCCCATCCACCTGTTGCCTGTTGGTCCTATTCCAGCAAGTCCAGAAACAATGTAAATTCCTGAAGAGCAGGGAGCTGGTCATGGTTGTGGTTGGTTCTCCCACACGTACTCAAAGGCACCTAACTCTATCCTGCCAAGTCTTTTTTCCCCCACTCCAGTTCTCTCTACACTCCTCTTGGTTGTATTCACAACTATTATTTTATCCTCACCATTCTATGTGAGCCCTAAAATCCCCACTAGTGAGCACTCGAGCAACCAGAAAATGAACTTGTGACACCCAGTGGATTTGAAAGCAAGAGCTGGGCCCCAAAGCAAACCCCAACTCTAAATCCATCCTATTAAAAACTTCGGATAACAGAACTTGTTCCTAAAGTGACTTGAATTGGAAAACTTGAAAAGATAAGGTTGACATACTAGTCAGTTGAATGTACTACCATGATTGAAACCAACAATCATGTTATAAACACTATGAAATCGGTGATATGAAGTTGCAAAGTAATTTATTGTGAATTCTCTTTATTTCAATAGAACAGGAGTGAGCAAACTATAGCTTTGACCAAAGCTGGCCTGCCACCTGTTTTTATAAATATATGAGAACATGGATGTATACATTTGCTTAGGTTTTCTATGTGGCTGCTTTTGCCACACAACGCCAGACTTGAGTAAACTGCAGAGACCTATGGCCTGGAAGGCCTAAAATATCTGGCTGGCCCTTTACAGATAAAGTTTGCCAACCCTTAAAAGAATATCAGCCAATAGTAGCCATTCCTCTCATGACACATATCTCTGATATTTCTACAGTAAAATAAAATATTTTATTTGGATAATTATTGGAGAAACACAGCCTCCAGTATTTTGTTAATTATTGTCTGTGTGTATGTTACACTTGTGCATGTTGTGTTTACTATACAGTTACCCAATTAGACCAGATTACATAATCTGTTTACCTGGAGATTTTGCCTTTTCCTTTCAGACGTACCACACAACATGTTTGAGCCAGAAATACAGGATTCATTCTTTCCCATATGGTTAATACAGGAGACAATTCTTTTCTAACTTTTAATTATGAAAAAATTTTAAACATAAAGAAAAGTTGAAAGAATTTCTCAAGGAACAGCCATACATCTACCACTTACATTCTACTATTAACAGTTTAATATCTTGGGCATATCACCTACCCATTCACCTGCCCATCTCTCTTTCCGAATGCTTATTCATTTTATTTGTTGCTACATGTCATAGAAAGTCACAGACATTAGTACATTTCCCCTAAATACTTCAGCATGCATATCAATCACTAGAGTTTAATATTTATTTGTCCTTTGAGATACAATTTACATACAAAGAAATGCACCAATCTTAAAGATTCTATTCAACACATTTTAACAAATGTATACAAATTGTAACCTAAACCTATGTCAAGAACATTCCACTGTCACTCCAGGGAGTTGGCTGATGTTTCTTCCAGTAAATTCCCCACCTTACTCTCTCAAAGGCCACCACAAGTCAGCTTTTTTCCCCCACCCTAGATTGGTTTTGCTTATTTGAGAATTCCATGTTAAATAGAACCAGCAGTGTGTATTATGTTGTGTAAGGCTTCTTTCACTGAACAGGAAGCTTTTGGATCCTCTGGGATTTCATTGTATAATACACTAGAGATTGCTTATCCATTCTCCTATTGATGCACATCAAAGCCCTTTCCAGTTTGGGGCAATTATAAATAAAGTTGCTAAGAACATTCTTGTATAGGCCCTTTTATATATGTATGTTTTCTATTTCTTGGGAACATATCTTAGATTGGAATCACTGGCTCATTGAGTAGGTGTATGTTTAGTTTCTTAAGAAACTGCCTGGCCTTTCCCCAAACTGGTTATACAATTCTATACTCCCACAACAACCTATTTGAGTTTTTGTGGCTTCATAGGCTTGCCAACCTTTGATAGTGTCAATCTTTGTAAAAATAGCCATTTAAGTGGATGTGAAGCAGTGTTTCATTTTGGTTTTAATTTGCATCTCCTTAATAACTAATGATATAGGGTACTTTCACATGTTATAGTAAATAATTTTAACTTTAGTGTTTACTAGTAATCTGGCAGTCTTAAAATAAGACTCTTATGAAAAGCTTGATGTGGAGTAAATACACTCACACTTTTTGTAAATACACTCACACTTTGTTTGTTTTACAGAAGGTTTTTTCCCCTGTAAAATTACTTTAAATAATGAATTGCAAGCCCCCTTTTCTAGAGACACCTAAGATATTAAGATATTTGCTGTTGCAAAAATGAAAACACACATAGAATTACAGTCATAAATCCAAAGCAAGGTGCTCTTGCAGTAATTTCTCATTACTTTGTATTTTTCTTTTTTTGGCTTATCATTTTATTTGGCTTATCCTCTCAAAGAGACTCCCTCCTAAAACATGCCCAAATATCACTGTTCAGTTAAAATCCTCACCCACATCCCTCCTCTTCACCACCACAGCAAAACTGGAAGAAATATTTCTTAGGCTGGGATATATTCTGCAGAGCTAGCCCCACCTAGCTATAGTGTTTTCCATAATAAAATGTTAAACTGAATTAAATAAGTTATTGATTTTTATTTGCTTTACATCTTTATCTCATATTATAAATCTGCCATGTTGATACTTCCATGGGATTCCCAGCTATCTGATTTTATCCCATCATTTCGTTCGTGATCTGGGTGAAACCACATCTCTGCCCAAATATCTTCCCTGGTAAATTTCACCTCATTTAGATTGATGTTTTCATCCGTGTCCTCATATGCCCAGTTTATGCTAACTTGCAACATTTACCATGTTAATAGCTATTAGCTTATAGTTTATACATTGTTTCTATTTCAAACTATAACTTTCCTCAAAGTAACAGGCTTTAAGCACTTAACTTTTTTTAAAATCTCAACCTCAGAAACTGATAGTATAGAGTACATCCAATGTGCAGAATATTTTACTTAAGAATTAAATAAAATAGAAGATTAATTTACTCAAGATGCAATGAAACACATAGATAAATGTTTAACTCTACATTTCTGCAAGTATCTTTTCCCTCAAAATAAAATGCAGACAAACATTATGCCTGGGGAATTTATTTATTTATTTATTTATTTATTTAGAGACAGAATCTTGCTCTGTTACCCAGGCTGGAATACAGTGCCATGATCATAGCTCACTGTAACCCTGAATTTCTGGGCTCAGGCAATCTCCTGCCTCAGCCTCCCAAGTAGCTAGGACTACAGGCTCATGCTACCACACTGGGCTAATTTTTTTTTTTAATTATTTTTTGTGGAGACAGTGTCTCACTACATTGCCCAGGCTGATCTCTAGCCCGTGGACCCAAGCAATTCCCTTGCCTCAGCCTCCCAGAGTGCTGGGATTATAGGCGTGAGCCACCGCACCTGGCTGCATTGGGAATTTATAAGTCACTCATTAGATCAGTTCTCTTTAATACTACAGGCTGCCAAGGAGTGTTGTGTGCTGTGCACATTATTTTGGCTACCTGTTGCTCTTTAACTAGCCCAGACCTTATGACTCTAACACCATTGCACTTGCTCAGGATCCTCTGGGTCCAAGAATGCAGACAGGGCTCATCTGGGTAGTTCTATTCCATGTGACACTAACTCAGGCCATTCACCTACTGGCTGGGCCTAGAAGGAAGGTCCAAGAGGGTTTCACTCAAGTGTCCATCATCTCAGTGCTCTTCCATGTGGCCCCTCTCTCTCCACATGGCTAGCTTGGGCTTCCTCACAACATGGTTGTCCCAGAGTAGCCAAACTTCTTATATGCAGGCTGGCTTCCATGAGGGGGCATTCTATCATGAAGGGGATCTACAGCTATAGATCTCTTAAAATCCAGCTTTAAGAAGTTAGAAAGCATCACGTGAGCACCACGTCTGCTGCATTTGAATGGTCTAAACAGGTCACTGGCCAGTCTGGATTCAAGGGGAGGGAGAGAAATTGACATCCCTTTCCAGTGGATGAAGTGACAAGAATTCATGGCTACCTTTAATCCATCACATGCATTGCTGCCCTAAGTGTGTCTAGGTTAACTAGCTAGACTTGTTTAGCCAGAATTAGCTGCTGCATCGGAACTGTAGGATGTTAGTCCGACAGCTATTGTTTGGTTTCCTGACCTGTCCGTGGATTTCTGGTGGTCTTAGCTGAGTTTGCCTTCAAAAGCTCTTTGTCACCCTTCACCTCTTGTTGCAGAACACAGGCTCAGGGTATGCAATCAATAAAATGCCTTCTGCCAAGAGAGGGCTCAGGAAAAAGAAGAAGAAAGTCCATAAAATTCCTCTGCTAAATGACATAACCTCAGTAAAGAATAGCAGCCCAATACTATTTTATTTTATATGAAGATATTTCTACTAATTAATTCTCAATAGGTAGTATAGGTTTATTCTTTCTTTCTAATAGTGATGATACCCTTCAAAGGCTCAGACACATTAAACTGTTTTATTCCTTTGAAATACATAACCCATATTTACAGCATGATGGGTCCTTGACTGAATCTCTGAAAAGGAAAAAAAAATGAGGGGGGAGATATAAAAGGTGACCTTTACACATAGTTTATTTTATCCAGAAAAACTACAATTGCATTTTCCATATATTAACCCTAAGGTTAAAGACTGGAATTTCCGTCTCCATTCTCTGACAAAAAATATTGTCCTAACTTCCAAATTAGGTTAAAATGAATGATATTGGTTGTGGTTATGGTGTGTAGGGGGTGTGCATGTCTGTGTGTGTTCCAGAAAGGAGGTCTAAGTAGATGTTGGCAAAATCAACATATTTTCAGCAGTTTACTAAATTGACATTCTGAGTCTAACTTGTCCAGTCACTTTAGGGAGAGTGGTGTTATTTTCTAGGATACAGCCTTAATTGCACAAAATTCTAAATTGACAAGGGATTTAATTTTTTGGCATTTTCCTATATTTTGAAAGATCAAAGAAGATGAAGGAAAGGAAGTATGATTTTTATTCTCTTTAAGCCTTTTTTCCTAAAATCATGTTGTCCTCACCTCCACCATTATTTTTGAACTCTTAACCATGTATACAGTGAAGCAAGAGAAGTATGTTTTCCCTGACTGGTAGAATCAGTTTATTCTGTTTCGGCTCCATTCCAACATTTTACTCCTTTTTGTCTGCATTTTTTATATTAACTCTCGACAGTAAAAAAAAAAAAAAAAAAGAAGTCACTTTATTTTCCAGTGGTGAAAATACAGATTAACCCCAGCAATTGTAATTAAAACAAAAGAAAAATTACATTTGCTTTTCTGGTTGTTTCTTCCTGAATAGGAAAAGAAAATGAAGGAAACCTCAATTCCGGTTAGAATATCATTTTCTCCTAGGTTGATAATGGCCTGTGTGAAAACCACTTCCCAGAAACTCTTTCATTAATTTACTTTTTTGGTGCTTTTGGAAAATCTATACAAAATGCCAAAGTCTAATCTTTTGTGGTACATTTTCTGAGAGAAAGTGCTCATTAGGGCAATTTATCGGGGCTTTGTATGACTTAGAAATGGGTCCGAGAGGAGCTAAACCAACACCACCAACTCATTTCATTTAGACCATTAAGCACATTAGGTGATGAGGATTTTGTCAGTGCCTCTCTAGCCAGATTAAATCAACAAATTAAAAATGAAGAATGTCCTCACTGCCTGCAAATTTCCCAAGCTGTTTCATCAAGGCTCACTCTGGGTCCTTCTCTGCCCTATTGCTTTAAACAAACATTTAGGCATCAGAAGCAGAACAGGGACATGCTAATGACAACTGCCACTGATGAGTTCTGATTTATCTTTTTATAATTATCCCCAATTAGAAGCCACTAGGAACATATCATGGAACATTTATAAGTCAAAATAATGTTTCATTGGACAGAACTTGAGTGAATGAAATATGGCAATGGGATTAATCAGGGAGAGGAAAATTAGTTTGCTCAAGTCTATACAATGGACAGAATTTAACAATTGAAAAACCAAAGAGATTGCTATGAAGTGGTATAACGTGTAGCAGTACTTGAAATGGCTAGATTTTCCTTATATATGTGAACACCACCTGCACACATCCCCTCCAGAGGAATACGTTAGCCCACCATGGCCCATGGCTCGCTCTTGAATAGAAGTATATCTTGACTTTAGGGAAAAACATGGCCATATGTAAATTTATTATAGATATATAAAAATATAAATTAATGTTTCATTGTTTTCATAAAAGGATTTTCCATGGTATACTGTTAAATAATACATGTGGATGAAGACCTGATAGCATAGCAGCTGATTAGTGAACGTTCTTGTTCCAAATGAGGCTGTACAAATCAAAATATCCATCACTAGATTACTTATTCTAGGGGTGCTTTATGATGAAGCGTAATAGAAATATTGTAGTCCTTTTTTGTCACAGAACAATTGTAAAGACACAATTCAGCAAGATAAATAAGAGGAAGTCCTGCCTCGTACCAAGTGTGCTGACCTCCGTCCGTGAACACATGTTTTATGAGTCCCAAGTGCAGAGCTTTGCGCTGTAGCACACGGAGATGAACACTGTTTGCTCTCTGTCTGCGAGGACAGCAGAGACATATGTTGAAAAACAAATAATCCCAGCATATTTTGGGAAGCGATCAAACTTCTGTGCAGTCTCAGAGGCTGCAGAGTCTCAATTTGCCTGTCTGTGGCAGGCGGCTGACAAGGAGTCCTCAAGCTCACGCAAGGGGGTGTCTCAGAGGGCACGTGCTCTACCACGGAGCTGGGCTTGATCCCACGGGTGATGAACACTCGCCAAAGGCTTTTGGACTCAGGATTGCCATGAACAGATTTCTGCTTTTGGTTGTTGATTTCATTGGCATTGGAGATAACCGATGGGAGCAGTTAATAATTGAAAAACAACAAGTGTTCAAAAGACTGCAGGCAGGAAGAATAGGAGAGAGGTGCACCTGGGTGGAGTGAAGCCTGGGAGAGGCAGGGGAGGATGTTTTTCCTGGAACCTTTGTGTACTTTATCATCGAATCCCACAGTGGTCATCAGAGTTAGATCATGCTCACCTGTTTCACAGCACCCAACGCAGAACGCAAACATGGGGCCCGTTGTTCAAAAGGCGGGTGGGAAAATGTCATTAAAGGAACTAAAGTGATACTGAAGCTTTTTCCTTTCTTCCATGGTCCCGCACTCAACTTGTCGTGTTTTTTTACTATTTAATGTAATTTTAAGTAAAGAAAAATAAAAATTTTAAATTATTAGCATGAACTTTACTACCCATCTTTATATTGTGCTATTCCAGATTTAAATGCAAATATAAGAGCATTTAACTTGTACGGACAATCACTGAAATTACGCAGTTCACGTTTCACAGCTCGTGCATTCTTACATGCTTTGTTCTCACCAGAACAGGGAAACACGGCACCAAACTGCCTCAGCTGCTTTTATTTCACTTCTTGATATGCACGTATTCGTCCAACATTCTCCTCCTGGTAAGAAACAGCTGAAAGGAAGTAGAACTATGGATTACTGTGACTTTCTCTTTGCTTGCAGGTCATCATTTTAGCTTAAGTGTTTGCGTACCGTGAATAAGGAAGGTTATTATCGGGTTCCTTGATCGTTCATGTTTCTTAGAAGGTCATTGCTTTCTTTGTTCAAAGCAAGTTCTGGCTCGAAGGGGAAGCGCGGTCTTTCGGCTGCCAGCAGTCCTGCTCACTGAGTCACAAACATAACATCTCCCGTGTACTCGCTTGAATCTGGCTCAACTCCCGCACACACCCTGGATCCAGCAGGGCATCGCAAATGCTGTCTGTGAACAAGGCAGCAAAAAACAGAAGACTGCATATCGTGCGTACCTCCTTCACTTATGCACACGGTCCACTGACCTGTCAGATTTCACTTGCAAAACACAAGTTCGGAGATAGAGTGAAGAGTTTCAAGAAGGCAACAGTAGAGCATTAAACCAAACATAGGCCTCTGAGCACAGGACTCTGTGCAGCTGCACAGGTCTCAGGCCCATGAAGCCGGCCCTGGTAATGTTCTCTCAGTACGTATGCGGAGATTGAGGTTAGAGAAGGGTTGTGACTTTCCACACATTTCTTTCAGATAGTAGGGAATGCGTGTTAATGAAAAAATTATTCAGTGGCATTTGTTGAAGAATGGAAAGGCGGACTTTTTTTCAAGGGGGGCTACTGTAAAAGGCCTTTTTAGTGGAGGAGAAAATTGGGCTCAACTCTAAATACAAAAGAAAAGTGGGAATTTATAGCCGAGGAGCAGGGTGGTAGGGAATCAGTGGATAGAAAATTGCTAAATGTCAGGGGTCAGGGGCATTCTAGCTTAACCAGCTTTGCAGGATTCTTGCTAAAGACAGGCCAGGATGATGAGATGTCACCTGCAGGAGGGTGAAGGTGAAGGAACCTGATCAGATATGGAGGATGGAAGATTCTGTTTAAACTGCATTAGCAGGACTGTTGCTAGAACTGCACTCTATAAGGAAGGTCGCGGGCACCAAAAAGAGAGCTCAGACCAGCCCAACCAAAGTGTGGTCAGTGAGAAGTGTCACTCGTACCCTCCAGGCACAGAGCTCTTTATGCCACCAAACAAGAGGCAACAAAGATTCTTCTACCACGGCAGTGAGGGGCGTGGGTTTCAGGGGACATTTATAATGGAAAATGGAGAGATGGATGTGAAGGATCCCACGATGATTTCTGGGAAGGTGTGCTTTAGATGTCTTAAGAACATTAGCAGATATTTCAATTCATGGCTTAGTAAATGATTTTACACATTTGACTGGCAGTACAGTTGCTTAGTGAGACTTCACATTCCAATCCTCACTCTTCCTTGAAAGGAGAACTTTAGGACCCAGGCAGCTGCCATGTACCCGGGGAAGGAGGGGAGGCTGATCTGTCCTTTCGGTGTCAGATATCAGACAATAAATGTGCAAAAGAAAGAAATTTTTTTTTAATGTGACTTTCTTCATCACAATAAATACGGAAAGTGACAAACACATATGCTCAATTAAGGAGACCAGTTTCCAGGAGTCAGGATAGCAGGGTAGGAGCAGATTGGCACCGTAGTAGCTACCCTGCAAATCACCTGCCAGGCAACAGCCCACCTTTAATGAATATGCTTCCAGAGAGCCACCGAAGTATGATATAATGCGTGAGGTCTCCGGAAGTCACGTAGCATGCATTAAGACTTGTACTTCGCTCCAGTACTGTAAGCCAAAATATCATTTTTAATTTTCCCTGAGAACATATGGCAATGGAAGTGAGTACAGGACCCTGATGAGCAGGGAAGCTTAGATGTAATAGATGAGTTTTCCCTCAGTAGCAGCACAATTCCTTGCCTCTGATTGGCAATCGGGAGGGTGATTGGTGTATTATGCTCCAGGGATAGCTCCTTCATTCGCAGAACAAAGCAGAAATGAGCCATGGCAGGGTCACCTGACCTCTGGCTGACAAGAATGAAGAACAAAAAGATAATCAGAGTGAGAGATGGTTTAGTCTCTTTTTTTCTTTTTCTTCTCTTCCCTTTTTCTTCCTTTCTTCTTTTCTTTCTCTTTACTTGCAATCTTCTCTTAAATTGTAGTTTAATTATTACATGGAAATAATTGTCTAACAAACTGCATATAGAAAAACCAATTCAAGGAAAAGGAAACAACGTGATACCAAACACAAGCCACTAATTTTTTTTTTTTTTGGTTTTTATTTTGAAATAATTGTAGATTCATGTGAAGATGTAAATTTAAAAAATACATAGGGAGGTCTCTTGTAACTTCACCCAGTTCCCCCCATGGTAACATCTTGCATAAGTAATACAACATCCCAACCAGGAAATTGATATTGGTGTAATCCACAGGTTTCTCCAATTTTACATGCACTCGTGTGTGTGGGGAGGGGTGTGTGTTTAGCCCTATGCAATTTTATCACACAAGTAGCTTTGTGTAACCACCACCACAATCAAGATTCAGGACTTTCCTATCACCACAGGCCTCCCTTGTGCTACCCCTTGGTAGTCACTTCCCCATATCCCATCCCTAAGCCCTGGCAAGCACTAATTTGTTCTTCAGTTTTATAATTTTGTAATTAGAGAATGTTATTTTTCTTTTTCATGAAGCACACTTCCCTTGAGAGTTGTTGCTTGTTGAGTATATATTTCCTTAGTATGAATGCATCAGTTCCATTCACTTGCTGGAGAGCATTTTGCTGTTTCTAGTTTTAGATAATTTGAATAGACCTGCTGTGAACATTTGTGCATCCATTAAACTTTTTAATCGTACCTTCAGAAGTTTCAGATGGCTCAGGTAGTCAAAAGGCCACTACTGCTCATAAAAAAGTAAAGAGTTATAATACCACCAGAGTGGCCGTGCATGAGTATTACATGGTTTCTGCTCTATTAAGGCACTAAAATTGAAATTTATTTTTATAAATCATCTGTTGGTACTCAAAGAAAAAAAAAACCCAAAATTATTTCTCCCTTTCCTGTGAAATAGGCAATGGTTATTTGCACATGTTTTCATTACATATCTAAGAGATGTTAGCTTTACTTATATGAATAAAATCATATCAATTGCAGTCAAATCCAAGACTCAGAGTGTGATGATATATCTGCAATAGATGACGTATTAGGAAGCAAGAGCAGGAGGAAGAAAAGCTGTGAGCAAATCAGTGTGTTTTAGAGGAACAGAGAATGAAGCGCACACACACACACGCACACACACACAGCCACACTCACACACTCATGCACACAATGTCACTCATGCATACAAGCACAAGAGGCCAGGAAAACATAAGCTTGGCCTCCTCCTTTTGCCCAGAGATGTCCCAAAGTTAGGGAACTACCTTAACTGACATGATCTAACAGAGGAATAATTCTGAGACCAAAAAGATAGTGAATGCAAAAGACTGAATCTTGGAATGTCTAAGAACCTTGATACAGCTGCCACCTCTATGAGCAAAGACTAATAATACTCTCAGTACACTAAGTACTCTTCCCCAGCAGAAAAATAAGTTATGAATGATCAAACTACAAAATACACTGAGCTCTCTGTTTGCTCTCAGGATCAAGGAATGAAGTATTCAAGTTAATCAACATCTAACTGTGAAGTATAATAGTCACCAAAAGAGAATTATCAGTGTAACAATGTATAATGCAGCAGTGTGTATTTGGAGCTGTGGTCCCTAACGTCCAAGGCTGCAGACTGGTATCAGTCTGTGCTCTGTTAGGAACTGGGCCACACAGCAGGAGGTGAGCGGCGGGGAGCAAGAGAAGCTTCATCTCCATTTACAGCCACTCCCTATCGCTGGCATCACTGTCTGAGCTCCACCTCCTGTCAGATCAGCGGTGGCATTAGACTCTCACAGGAGTGCAAACCCTACTGTAAACTGTGCATGAGGAGGGATCTAGGTTGCGTGCTCCTTATGAGAATCTAATGCCTGATGATCTGATGTGGAGCTGAGGTGGTGATGCTAGTGCTGGGGAGCAGCTGCAAATACAGATTATCATTAACAGAGAGGTCTGACTGCACAATAAATGTAGTGCACTCGAATCATCCCGAAACCACCCCCCCGCCACGCCAATCCATGGAAAGATTGTCTGCCATGAAACTGGTCCCTGGTGCCAAAAAGGTTGGGGACCACTGATCTTAGCACATAAACTACACAAACTATTCAATTTTATAGTTTGGAATGTACTTCAGAATACTACATTATAAGATATACCAGTAAATTGATGAACAATATCCCTGGTCATCTGGAATTACAACTTACTGCATTCCAATTTATGTTATGCCCAATGGCAAAGATATTATGATACTTTAATTTCTAAAATAGTTTACATTTGGAAATGTTACTTCAACTACTATACATTTATCGTGTGCTAATGTAAGCATTTAAAAATTACACCGAGGCCATGCATGAGAAGTTTCCCAGAATACTATAGAGGGAGATATAACATGAGAATTCTCTACTTTATAATACACCATTTGTTGCTGCTTCTAATAAATGCATTTTATACATAATATATCTTTATGTCTCTTGTAATATAACTACAATCAACTCTAAAACTGTAAAAGGATTTGAAGATGAGAAACTCAAATGCTTTTCTTTCCCATGGTAAGAGCTTGGCTTTTGTGTAGATAGCACATTTAGGATGATTGAGCCTCTGGCTAATTCTTTGTGGTTGTTAGAAACTAGAGTATTTATTTTGAAGGAATTAAAACAGAACAGAATTCATGTTAATTCTCCCTTGTTCGGCTCTAGCTGGCTAGCTCACAAACGTGACAGTGTTGTGGTACTCTGTGATAAACATAGGAGCCATGTGTATTCAAGCTACAGCGTGGGAGCTGCTACCACTTTGCTGTATCAGTCGCTGGGATGATTTGTCAGTCACCACCGCCAACAAAATTAGCTTAGGAATATGAATTTCCCCTGCCTCAAACTAAAAAGAAATTAATAATATCAATTTGATTCTGATTTATTTTCTCCCATGATTTTGAAAATAGCAAATGGTCTTTACAGTTTTTACTGTGGCGAGAACAGGGGCCATTGCCAGGAGAGGCATCCTGTACAAAACTGATTGGAAAACGTATGGTTTAATAGCAAATCATCTTTCTTTGTGAATCACAGACTGCCTTTTTTCTTCTCCATTTTAGTGTGAGGAAAAAAGATAGACAGTACAAATTCTGAAGAGCCTGTAACTTATTTGTGTGATAATATTTATTGGTCCCCAAGCATAGACAAGCTGAATTACTTCCATATGGTTGGCCCTAGTAAACTTTCAGGTCTGTGAATTAACTGTACTTTCTCAGGCTTTTGTTTTTCTGCATGTGACAATGATAACATACATATTGTTTTCTGTAGTATTTCCTGTGTTCCTGGAACTGTTCTATAGGTTTGACATACTTTACACATTTAGCTTTCATAAGATCCCGATGGAAAAAATTCTAATAATATCCCCATTTTATGAATGAGGAAACTGAGGCTTAGAGAGAGTCAGTGACTTGCTGAAGCTCCCAGGGTATGCATAAGTGCCTTGATCACATCTCTTTATGCAGCAACCCCCCGGTTCTGTGTGCTTCCCTACCCTTGCTCCTGCCGACTGCAAAGTCAGGGAGAGCTGGCACAGCGTCTCTCTTCTGTATCCCCAAAGCCACAGTGAGCACTCACCAAGTTCGTGGTGACCTTGTTGTACTGTTTGCTCTGGGACTCGTGACTGATGGCCTCGGTGCAGACGCCACCATGCCTGGGTATTTTCCTAATGTCCACCGTTTCCATTTCCCCATGTCTGCCCCGATGGTGACCCTCCCCCAATGAACTAGAGTGTACTCCAGGGGAAGAAATAGATTAGAGTGAGCCATAATCTATAAGCCATATAAACCATTGTAGCAATATATAATTAAAAGGGAAGCAGTTCCATCCTTCCTCAAGATGTACCAGGACCCTGATCACCCGATATAAACTAACTTATTTAATCCCTACCATGTCTCCATTAGAAGAGTTAAAGTAATTTGCCCAGAGTTTTCTAGATTGAAAGTATCAGAGCTGGACTCCAGGCCCAGGGAGTCTGGTTTCCAAGCCCACAGGCTTGACCACTACACACACAGTCTGCTAGTTTAGGAACTTCATGGTTCTATAGCTATCCACTGTAACCCCGTGAAACTGCTTGTAATCGCTGTCAAATGATATTTTTTTTGGAAATAGTTACAGCAAAAAGATGTGTGATCTAAGAAAGAAGCAGACATTCTAATTGCATGGCAGAGATATTATGATATTAATTTGGAAATATATCACAGATGGGTATAGAGACCGCAAGGTAGTAGTCTAAAGGGCAATTGGTTCCACAAGAAGTTCTGGGGAAACAGGTTATTCACCAACCCAAACTAGAAAGTGCCAGATACAGTGCGTTAATGGAAAATAGCAACAGCAGCCTAAAGCAAAGAAGCATGGGGGACCGCTTTTCACCATTTTTACAAAATATGTTACATTTCTGCAGTATTTGAGACTTTTGACTAAGGTCATTTTATTTTGCAACCAATGCCTATTCTTGTGAGGCACTGCATGCAAAACTATATGCTAAAAATTATTTTCTGTCACAATACAAGGTCAGGTCATACAGAATCGTCAATATAAAGACCCTTGTCCCTGTAGGCTAGAATCAAAGGTCGGTTTTGAAGCAATTTATTTCACAATAGTTCTTCCGGCTTATGTTTTAGGTACATTGCTGAACTCAAAAGAAAACTAACAGAAAACTCATAGTTCCGTACCTTTATTTCATTTTGAAAGATACTGTGAGCAATAATATGCCACATGGTACAGTGTGGAGATTGATGCTTTGGGCATCAAAAAGTTGAAAAAGACAATTTAAGGGAATGTGTTTGAACAGGTTCATAACAGACAGAGTTTCTTTAGTAATGGTTTGCTTTGTGTCTTTTCCTGACATTAAGAAAACTCTCTGAACTTCCATATATATATATATATTTTATAAGAAATGCCCTGCAGGTGGGTAAGGAGCCTATCATGTTGGAAATGACGAGGGGGAAATCACATCTCAAGGAACTCAAAGGTTATTTTTTGGTTTAAACTAGTTTTTCCCCTCTGAACTTGAAAGTTATTGGTTACTTACTTGAAGTGTTCTAACCATATCAAACTTGAAACATTATAAGAGTGATACTGTTATTTTTCTCACGTGTGAAATGGAAAAAAAAGTTAATATATCTCCAAAAATAATTTTCCTCTATTATTTCTTGGATATTTCAGAGCTCTGTCATCATTTGAGTTTCAACCATGAGTGATGGTTGACTTTTAATATAATGTTTCCAAAGTCCTTTCCCAGCATCACTGATATCTGTAGATATTTAAAGTTTTCATGTTATTTATGGTTGTTATAAGTATATTTTTCTCACAGTCCCTGGATTCTGAAACTTATATATATCTAAATACATGTGGACCGAATTGCATCTATATTGGTCTTTAGTTCTTCAGAGGTGATTTCAATTTCAAGAAATAACATTTCAGCAGTGAAAGAAAACTTTATTTCCTGAAATTGAACATGTATTTAAGTTACAATAGCTTCAAAAGTGACTTTTCTATTATATTAAATTGAATTATGTAATTGAGAGAAAATTTACCACAGGTGATTCCTAGACACCTGACATGAGACTGTCTGAGACATGAGCATAATCCATGTTTATTGACTAAATAAATAGTTTGTTTACTTTTTTGAAAGCATCTACCTTAGACCAATTTTTAAGAGAAGGAATCAAATACATAAAATATGCAATTGCATGGAATCCCATAGCAGAGATATTAAAGTGAGCACTTAAAGGAAATAAAATCCAAACCAGCTTTCTCTTGGGACTTCTATTCTCTGTGATCAGTCACACTTCTAATGCATTTTAACTGTACTAAAGGAATCAGGGAAGCCATTGATGTGATTAATGCTTTTTGTCTGCTCAAAGGAAGGTGCCTGTGCTTTAAGAGGATAGTTTCATATTCACTGCCAATGGCATTTTTTTCAAATGTAATAAAAAAAATTTTTCTTCTTTTGTTTTTGGTGTGTCATAAAATTGAAACACTTTTGAAAAAGATGAACGGAAAAATAAATATTATGTAATAGTGTGATGTGTAGCCCTGCACAACAAATCACTCATTATTGTAGATGAACAGACACATCCCAAACGATGAACAAAAACTACGACACCACTTTATTTGTACTAAGGTTACCTGTAACGTTTTCTTCCAACTCTGTACTATGAAAATGGAAGATCAAGAAGCAAGAAATGCCTTATTGACTCACCTTTCTGTATTGGTCAGTGTGACATTTACTCTACAGAATGAAACAACCCTCCAGCTTCAGTTTTAACACAACAATGGTTTATTTTTTCACTGGTTTCTTTGTAGGTGGGCAGAAGTCTCCATTCCACATAGTTACTCAGGGACCCATCTCCAGAGCGTAAGGACCTCATGGCTGCCTTGCAGACTCGGGCAGGAAGTAGCACTTGTCACTTCCTCCCACAGGCTTTTGCACGGTCTCATCTATGTGCAAGGGGGCTGGGCAGTGTGGTCTTCAACGTGCCTGTAAGGAGAGGAGAGCTGGACTTTGCTGAGCCCTGGAATGACTTCCATCGACCCCCTCTCTCGTACTGCTTTATGGGTGCTAACTTAAAAAAGTCTCCCTCCATAACTTTTGATTGTGAATTGGGGGTTTGTGTTTAGGAGATGACAGATTAGTTTAAATCCCTGCTAAGTTCCTTTATGAACTACGTGGTCAAGTTATTCAACATTATTAAACCTGTTGACATAAAACCGTTTGACATAAAAAGTAGATTTGTGATTGTTGTGAATTAATAGGGCCCTGGTATAGTTACTTAGTAAACGGATGTACTGGTAAGGGAATGTAGTAGCATAGAGATAGCAGCAAATCCCGGAGGATACAGCGTTAGAACTTTTTTATCGTATGCATTTCCTGCAGCTGTCGTAACAAATTACCACAACTGGGTGGCTTAAAACAATAGAAATTTATTCTCTTACAGTTTACAGTTTTGGAGTCTGCAAGTACAAAATCAAGGTTCAGCAGGACTGTTTCCTGCAAAGGCTCAGGGAGGTTTCGTCCTTACCTCTTCTGGGCTCTGATGGCTTTCGGCATTCCTAGGCTCTGCCTGCATCACTCCAGTCTCTGCCTCCCTCTTCACATGGCCTTTTCTGTGTCTCTCTCCTCTTCATCTTTTATAATGACATTTGTCAGTGGATATAGGCCCCACCTAGATAATCCAGGATGACCTCATCTGACGATCATTAACTACATCTGCAAAAATCCTTTTTCCAAATAAGTTACATTCACAGGTTTAGGTGTTTGGGTGTGAACAAATCTTTGGAGGGAGGATGCCTCCATTCAACCCACTACCAGTGTGAAGGTATTTTCTACCTCTACATAAATCCATGGCATGTAAACACAGAATATTTTTACCACCTTGAGAGTTTATACAGTCTTAAAATATAGAAGAATAACATTGTGAAGCAGCTCTAAATTCATAGTGGCTCATTAATGAAAATAGTATCTAATGGTTTTCAAAGTTACCAGCATATAGGGATCATCATAAAAGCTTGATACACAATGCAGATTCCCAGCCTAACCCATGGTCTTTGTGATCATGTAGGTCTCCGGTGGGTTCTAAAAGGCGTATATTTAGAAGGGGTACGGGTGATTTTGACACAAGTAAGGATTTGGAAATACGATAAGTATGCCTGGGTTCTAGTCCAGCTTCTGTGAATAACTGATAAGGCTGATCTTTAAACATTAGTATTTTGATATTAATCTCCTTGAAAAATAATGATTAGTAGGCTTCTTAGAGGATTAAAATAGCCAGCATGGCCATGGTTCTGACTTACTGTGGTGATTCTTGAATTTTAAGTTGGGATTGCCTTATATTAAATGTCACTTATTAAGTAAACCTGTCCCACATATTTTAAAATATTGATTCAGGGTTGATATTTCTATTTTAAGGGTTAAAATTTATAGCTAGACTTCACTGTTACATAATGTTGCATCTTTGGTGCAAGAAAGAGTTTTATTGAACCGAATTTGTACTGTTATTTCATGTATCAATTCTTTCTATAGTTCTCATTGTTGTAGCTATTTTCCGGTTTGCTAATATGGATTAGCTGAGGAGCAAGATACTCACATGTCTCTTAAGGGACTACTCTCGTATTCATTTACATCAACCATGGCTGTTCTGAACATTGATTTATACCAGAATTCCCTTTTCCCCTGTAAATGTATTCAGAAACTACCTCTAAGATACAGATTAAAGGTCTAAAATCCACTTTCAGTTGTGAAACTGATGAGCTATTCATAGAAGCTGCTTGATCAGAGTAAAAGATCTAGTGACGTAAGTGTAGAAAATCATTCTCAAAATGATGTCTGTCAGTAATTGGCATCTAGATTTCTCACCAATTATTGCTATATAAAAAGAAAGCACATAGAAAGTGTTTGCAGAAACAATGAAAGAGTTCTTTGTATTCAGAAACTTCAAATTTATTTATATTATATATTTTGTAATTAATAAGTCATTCAAAATAAATCTATGTTGCCTACATAGAGGCTCTCTATACCATATCTTTGGCATATGTATATGAACAACCTTTCTATCTGGATCATTTTATAAGATGTATTGTTAAGTGAGATTTTGGGAAATGTATATTCAGTTGGTGAAATAATTTTTAAATTACTTAATTTAAACTATAATAATCAACTGAAAGGAAGTGTTTATATGATATGCCTAAATGAAGGTATAGATTTATTTTATCTTCTTTATAATAAAAAGGAGATACTTATTTCTCTATTGGGCTGTAGTCTACAGGACACTACTCTAACTTGTATTTTAAAATAACTAAAATTGAGTAACACTGCAGTATGTAGGAGCCATTGTAAGGAATGAGTCTAATAGGCTGGGCTTTGTAAAAAATGAGCTATTCTTCTGAAAATTACTGAACAATGTCCATTTATAAAATTCTCATACCTGTGAATCAAAGGGATATGTAGTATATGGATTAAAATTAAAATTGTATCAAAATGGGATCCCTTTTCTCAGTATGAAATTAAAGGAAATGCCATGGAGCCACCATTACTACCCTAATGTGCCTTTGTGTCTGATAGTTTAGAGTTCTTTCTTTTCGAATCAATGAGTTATATCTATGTGTTCTCTTTTTTACAGTTCAGCAGAAGAGCAGTTTCATTGGCAATCACAAGGTAATGCATATCTTCTAGGTGAACAGTTAACACTTAATTCTACATGTACCTCTACTGACTAATTTTCTTATGAACTTTAGAACGAGACTTATAAAAGTGAATATAGAAACATGATAGTAAAAATTAAATGAAGTTGTTATGACAGCTTACACTTATTGGTAGTTAAGTCCTCTTAATTCTCTAGTAACTTCGTGTTCTTCCAAGATACATGGAATTGGCTGCTCTTTGCTTTAATGCTGGGTGACAGTGGATTACAATGTGATATCTAATGAGAACTTCATAGAGGTAATATATTTGGCTGGGATATTTTCAGTTATTAAGTGATAATTTAAAGATTGCATATTAACATGTCATGTGTTTGTTCATCATTTTAAAATATTTTATTTCAGATGGTCAAAAAGATATCGAAGATGAACTTACAACAGGTCTTGAGCTGGTGGACTCCTGTATTAGATCACTACAGGAATCAGGAATACTTGACCCACAGGATTATTCCACAAGCGAAAGTAAGTCATGTGGCAATCATGCTTGAAGACAGACAAAATATAGGAGTATTATGCCATTATTTTTTTCTAATATAATTAATATCATAAGCCATATCCAATTAGGGTTTCAAGATACTTTTATGCTTGTTTTATCCATTTCGCTCCACTCCCATCCCACGTAACCTCCTCAACTCACCTTGGATTATAAACTCTCTGAAGTCAGTAATTACTGATATACTGGTGATTTTCACCAAATCTCTCATATCTTCTTCAACATCTAGACTAGCACATATTATGAACTCATCGTATAGTTTTTAATCAACACAGTATTTGCCTTAAAATTAAGTATCGATACTTTACTCATACAGATAATTATTCGTAGAGATCTTAAAAAGCAGCAACCATATAACAAAATAGAAAAAAGTTTATGAACTATGTATGGTATTAAATATTTAGTACTATGCTAGAGTACTATGCAGTAACTCCTTACATTTCTATATTTAACCATCTTGCATTGCTTTGCTAAATATTAATTTCAATAGAATATTTAAAGATTACTTTATCTTCGTTGAATTATATATTTTTCAACCACAGTGGTTGAGGCTTAGAAATAAAAAGTGTTAGGAGTTGAAATGAGCCTCTTTTTAATAAATCATAAAATTCTCCTGGCTTATTTTAATAAAATCCCACACAAAAGGCTAAAAATTAAGTCATTAAAATAGACATTACCCTGGTAATTTCCACATCAAAAGTCAGTGAAGCATTTTAGTCCTTAATTTAAAAAAGTAAAATTTCCTCCAATACCCATCATGGTTTGCCATATAAAAGGAAGACATAAGAATAAGATAGTATACTGATCTTGAAAACCATTTAATTTACTTATTAGCTCATTTTCTCTATAATCTTTATAATACCATTTCTCTTAGGATAATATCATTGTGAATATCCAGATTTATTCAAACCCATATGCATCCCCTTAATAAAACTCCTAAAGTAAAAAGCATGGTTGGTATTAGCCTCCTTCTCTGCATTTTTTATTTAAAAATATGTAAGTGTTACCTCTTCTCCCTCACAGTCATTATATATGTTTCTCTTGTAGGGATAGTTAGAATACATTTAATTAATATTTGAGACACATGCACTCATCTTATTAGAGAAGAAGGAAAGCAGAGATAAGATGCTGTGGGATGGGGAAATGGTAGTAGATATCTCACTATTTTGTAGAATAATAAAGTAATGCATTTGATTATAAGTTTAGGAGAAGGGATAACCTTTAATAAATGGAAAGTACAGAATAAAAGGAATAGAAGATAAGAGGTAGGCAAATTAAAATAAAAGAGATAAGTATATCCATCTAACTCTACATGTAAGCACACTGAATTCTCCTGTGAATAGTATAAAAATTTAAAGTTGTAGTAAACAAAGATAAAATAGTTATATGATCTTTATCAGAAACACACATATTAATGAAATAAATGTTGAAATTAAAGGAATAATTAAACTAGTGGCAGCAAATACAATAAATGCAAAGAGTGGTATTGGAAGAATAATTTGAGATAAAGTAGAATTTAATAGAGAAGCACTAAGCAGTATCAAAGAAAGGAGTTATAGAATGAAACTGTCTTGAGTTATAAAGATGTGAAAAACTCATACTAAAATATAATGACCATGTATGCACCAAATAACATAGCATCTAGATATTAAAACAAAAATTATTCAAAATGTAAGAAGTTGATGAAAGTATCATTGTGAATATTTCAATCCACATTTCTCAGAATCAGACAGAATCCAAAAGAAAAAGCCAAAGAAAGTTGAATAAAAAAATTAACAAATCAATGTATTAAATGAATTTTATGAATTTTATACATTGAATGATAATATACATTTGTTATATATATATCCAGGGAAAATTTAGAAAAATTGACCAGGTACTAGAAGATAAAAGCAATCAAAAAATTAAAAAATAAAGAAGGTCATATTCTTTGATAATAATCCACTAAAATTAAAAGTAAATGATAAAATAATAAGTGAAAATGTAATAATATTAAAACTAAGAAACATACTTCTGGATAGCTATGAAATCAAAATAGAAGCAAAAAAGAAAATTACATACTGTCTAGAAAGCAAATAAAACAGGAACATTTTATAATAAAAACAGGAGTATGAAAAGAACTGCATTCAAAGAAAATCTTAACTTCATTATTAAAAATAAAAGACTAAAGAATGTTGTACTTATTTTGGGGAAATCTTAATAAGAGCTAAATAAACAAAAAGCAACTAGGAAGATGGAAGTGATAGAAGTACTACATAGATAAATTAATATAAATAAATTAATATAAAATAAGAATAGAAGAGATAAATAAATAGAATGGATAAGTATATAATTTGTAAGCCAAATAATAATACTGAGCATTCTTAGTTGAGAAACTGCAACATACAAGGAAAATGGAAAGAATTCTTAGTGTTGACTACTGTTTTCCTGCAATATGTGTTCAAAAATTGCCTGCAAATGGTGTATCTTTATTAAAGGAATGTTATCTAATAAGGTTTTTCCAAATATATTTGGTAACTGCCAAATTTTTATTTTTCAGAAAGCTTAGTCACTTTCTATTATTATATGCTGAATTATCTTATTGAAGACTCCTGTGATATTAATTGATTGTTCTTTCTGAAAGCTCCTCCATCCTGCTTTGAGATAAACAAAAAGAAATAGGTGATAAAAGTACCACTGAAAAGTGTCGTGCCCAACGATTCTGAAGCACATTGAAAAGAGAATGTTGTGATCCTTCTGAGATGTTTGCTCTTAACATTTTCAGAGTCACTCTGAAACAAAAGTAACTGAGTCAAGTTTAGGGAAGTACTTTTAACATATTGAATAGATAATTATCATTTTGGGGATCAATATTGCTCATTTTAAATTTTCAAAGGGTCATAAAAATAAAAATCTCCATTCCTATATGTATTTATACGAATTGGTTTCCCGATGAGATGCAGATCATACTCTAAAGAGTTTAACTGAAGAGGATTTAATTAACAGACTATTTACAAAGAAGTGGGCAAGATTAAGGAAAGAGGGTATATTGAGGTTCTCAGGGAGTAGCAACGGACAGACAGCGGTCCTTACACCCTTAGACCTGAAGGAAAATGGAGGAACCAGTGCTAGCAGGGTCAGACAGCACGCTGGGAATAAATACCCTCCTCCTGCTCCTGTTCTCCTTCCCCTGCCTCCCACTGGCCAAACCCAACCAGCAGCCAAGGGCAAGGCGCCCTTGTCTATGTGGCGGATGGGTAGAGAATGAACATGGGGGACAAAAGAATAATCAGCACAACAGTCTACTAAATAGCAGAACGATACACCATGTTTATATGTCCTTGATACAGAAATTTAGCAAATAGATATGTAGTGGCTCTTTGACGCATTTCATCCAATTAGGAAAAGCCCATCAGATTCTGCTAGTCCCTTGTGATTATTCAATCAATGGATTCATTAGCTAGGACAGCCATGAACTAGCTAATGCTAAATCGGACCTGGCACCCTGCCCTTGAGAACCAGTCCCTTAATTCTCACTCAAAAGGGACTAAAACAATGCTAAATACTGTCTAAATCTAGCCTGAAAAAGTTATAAAATGGAAAGCAATCTCAACCCCTAAGCACATAGTATTTAATTTGTTGTATATAAAGCTTTTGGCTATTTTTCTTTCCAAGATCTGATTAAAATAAAATTTGAATCACAGTAACCCCATCATTTGACCCCAGGGGCAAGCAGTAACTGCTCTCTCATGCTGACTTTATGGTGTCACATAGTAACCAATGTTTTCCAACACTCTGTATTTTAAAAAGTGCTATCCTGGACAGTTTGTAAATCACGTGGACAACCTTTGCCACCCTGATGCATTTTTGTGTCTACGGGCTGTACAATTTCAATTCAAACAAATATGTGTCACTAGGAGTCACTAGGAGAATTACTTCAGAGATTGCTGTTTCTTTACTGAAATAAAACAAAACCAAACAACAGCAACAAAAACAATTTACTGACAGACGCTCGGGGCCATTAGCTTCCCACATAATGCATAGCATGGCCTGGACTGCCTTAGACTAAGTACTTTATTTAATCCATGCATCCTTGGAGATATAAATTCATAAATAAAGGATGATTATCTCTTGGCCCATAATTAACAAAATACTATCAAAGTCAGAAATAGAAAGGACAACTTGAAAGAAAATAACTCATGTACTTTAACCAAAGATTGTTATTTGTTTAAATATTATGTTTCAAAATAGTAATTATTTCTTTCTGTAACATATTAACCAATCAAAATTCTACCATATTGTAGAAAATTTTGTCATCCAATTGGAAGAAAATCTTAGGAGTTAATATATTCTCAATGTTATGGTAAAAACGGTGCATGTTACCTTCTGAGTTTTCAAATCAGAATCAGAATACATTCATAATGTCAGGAATCAATCATATAGATTACCATTCTTAGCAGGTAGAATCCAAATAGAATAATCATATGTAGTTTGACAGAAGTGAATACATTATTCACTGTTGATTTACAGTCTGTCATTTTCCTTTAATTACTGTGAATACACTTAATTCACAAGAGAATCTTTAAGAGATCAGGTTATTAAATGCTATAAAATATAATTCCATATATTCTTCTACAATAGTAATAACAAAAGGTGAGAAGCATCCCTGTGAAGTGAATGTTTTCATAATTCCTGGAAGGCACAACACCAAAAAATGCAGAAGGGGTCTAGGAATGCAAGATTTTCATAAAAATTATAGTAATCAAAATGATCAAACTATGAATCAGATTCGCTCAAAACATAAAAGTCATCATCAGAATAAGAGCTGGTTCGTTTGTTTTGCTGTCTTTTCTGGGGGAAACAAGGTCCTCAGACATGCTCGACAAGATGGAAAACCTTCCCTCTCTCCACAAGTGACTAAGAACTGTCACCTGGTCTTGGTAACCTCACATCCAGGAAATTTATCTGAGTTAGCTGAACTCATCTTGAGATGGTTCATTCCCTGTGAAATCACTTTATCATATGATCTTTGGTCCAAGTTTTAAAAATACAAACAAAACATTCTCTTTTCCAGAAGTTTGTCATGGTGTGTAGGTCCGAAGTTGTCTGATGCTGCAGGCGTCCGTGTGATGCCTTCTGAAATCCGCTTACACTCACTTCCCCTACTGCCTGTGGTGTGCGGGGCTGATGGGAACTCAGCAGAGGCAAAAACGGGAGGTGTGGGCAAAAGCCGAAGGAACACACACAGGCGGCTCACAGGAAGTAATAACATCCTCTAGGAAGCTATTATAATTATAACAGAATTATATAATTATCTTTTCTTCCAGATACCACGTCTACCTGTTTTTCAGCTCATGTTCAATTTCTTTTTCTTAGATTTCACTTAGATTTCCTTCTATCACGTAGACATTTAAGAAGCATGTTACACTTTCTCCAAAGAGGTCACCAGCTGAGAGGTAAACCTAAGAATTGAAGAGACAGGGAAAGGCATAAAGGAAGAAGAATTCTATATCCATTCCCTAAACAAGAGAGAACAAGGCTAGTTTCTCATTCCATACATCACTCTCACCTGAGTTATCAGGGTCTCCTGGGATTAAGCACAAAGTGTAGAGCCTGCTGGAAATTCGTTGGCTTTGAAATTGTCAAGCCATTGTAGGTGCCCCAAACACGCAGATGAGAGTCCTGTGAAAGCTGGTAACAGTGAGGACGGCGTCAGAGCTGGCACAGGTGTGAGAAGAAGCACAGAGGCTGCAAGCCCCGTTGAGAAACCCTTAGACAAAGCAGATTTCTCCCCGGGAGGCGGTGGAAGGAGACGGCCGTCCAGCTGACGCCTTAGAGATATCTGGGGACTTCCTCCAAAGCTTAAAACATATTGAAACTGGAAACTGGTCAAATAATAAGTCACTTTGACAACAAGTGATGTAACCAGCTCTTAATGTAGTGGGTTGTTATTATATCACTGTAGACACAGGGAGGTAGGTGTTCTAGTCATTCATTTGGTTAAACAGCTGCATTAAGCACTTACTAACACTCAACACAAAGAGTTCCTGTCCTCGTGGCATTTACATTCTAGTCAGAAAAGGCTGAAATCAACCTTCTAAACAGTGTAAAATCAGGTAGATAATGGCTTTGAGGAAGGACAAAGCCAGGCAGAGAATAGAGTAGGACAGCTTTTCTCCAAGTGGACTTGGGAATTCTAGGGGGTGCCCAGGACCGCTGAAGGGGACCTTCAAAGTCAAGTGGTCTTAACAATGATACAGAGAGATACTTGTCTCACTCACCGTGCTTTTGCTCACACTAATATTCAGTGGAGTTTTCTAGAGACTACCTGGCAAGTGGTAGCATCATTGCTCTGACAGCTCAAGGAACATATGCCGTGTACTCTTCTGTTTGAAATGTTTCCAATAAATAGCATATATATGGCCCATGCAAAATAAGCCTTCTTTGAAGTCCTCAATAATTTTTGAGAACATACAAGTGTTATGAAACCGGAAGGTTTGAGAACCGCTAGAACAGAGAATGATCGAAGGGCCGGAAATCCTCCATAGCGAGAAGACATTTAATCAGAGACCTAAATAAAATGCACAAGCAAGCTGTGCAGGTGTCTGGGGAAGAGTCTGTGATTTGTGGCAAATCAACAACTGGTTCTTCAAGCTAGTATGATACATAAAATTGTGGTGTTTTCTGGATTTAGCTTTTCAGTTTTGTTTTCTTTGAAACTGGTTTGTATTAATTTTCTGTTTCTTTTAACAATTATTGAAAGTGAGAAATATGAATGTATCATTTTTAGACTGTTACTTTTAAAGAAACATGTAACGTTCTTCTTCTGTTTGTGCTATGTTCATTTTTAATGGTAAATAATATAAACTTCATAAGCTAATAGTTGGGAACTGGAGTGAGCTATAAAAAATAGCATCCTGTAATTATAATAGCATGTACAACTCCATGCACAATGAAATTCGTTAGCTGTGCATTTCAAACTAAAGTTATACATTGGAAAACTTTTTTGTGACAAATGTCATTTTCCTCATTTCTTCCACATACACAGATGTAAAGAAACGGAGTGACTTGTTGTGTAGCGTGTGAACAGTTTACGAGTCATACTTTATCCATCCACGGCAGCCAAACTTGAAAAAGCATACCAATTAAGCCAATAACATTGGTTGTATCTAAATGTGTTTAAAAATTAAACAGGTACTTTTATATTCCTGGGACCATTAAAGTTTTAATTTTCACATAAAGCATTACACATTGAAAGCAACTGACTAGATACAATAGATATTCTGAAGATAAAAGCTTAGAAATGGCATTTAAAAACATACCTGCCCATAGAACAGCCACGTCAACTCTAAGCTTCCTTGCATAACAAGCCCCTTGGGCTCTTTCCCTCCTTTAATTTTTGGAATGGTAGACGGGCTGAACCACTGTTTGCAGGGAACCTCCTCAGTGAAACTTCTCCAAATGAGCCTTATAAGTTACTAATGAAAATCAGGAGAAAATAACCGATTTATCACCAGTAGCCACCTCTTATTCTAAGTTTGGAAATTGACAAGTTCTTCCAGAACCCATAAAGAAGCAACTGATGCTATAAATGAAACTGATTAGCAGTGCAATTTAAACAAAGTCAGTATTTGTATGTTGCAGAGTTAATTTGTAGTTAGGTATGACAAAAGTGCTCTGAACCCATTTATTAATAAATCAGCTTAATAATCTTAGAAATAATCAATTTTTCTCATTGATTTTTATAGTCTATAACAGCCCTTTTGTACATAATTTCCACCACCTATTTTATTTATTCTTACCTAATATTGTCTATTAAAATATTTCCCCTTTCTCTTTGGTGTTGCTCTAAGAATTTATTCTCATTTAAAAGCAAATAATAATTACCCTTCAATTTTTTAATATTCTATAAAAATTGAATAGCAAAATGATGGAAATGAATGCAAATTCCCAGTCAGATATGTTATGATTATTTTTCATGGCCTATATAAAAATCAGTTTTAAATAATTTTGAAAGAATCCATGTAGCCTAAGAGTGAATAATATTTTTGTACTTTCTGACATAAATTTAAACAAAGCATCCACTGTGAACTATCCAGTCCTAAACTTGTCCATTTCAATTTGTGTGTTTATTATTCTTTTAATTGTCCTGAATTAACAGCCTCACGAAACATTCCTTGAGCTCTGTTCAAGACATTACTTAGTTCTATTATCTGGAAATTATTCAAGACTGAGAAAGATTGCTTTTTAGGTTCTGTTTGAGCCAACATTAAAATCTTTTATAAGGACAAAAAATAAAAATCCCAATGAAGGTTTTATTATTATATTATCAGATCATGTAGGTAGGCAATTAGATGATTAGAAGACAATAATAATAATAATTGATATTTATATAGAAGTTGATATTTTTCAAGTTTTCATGTCCTTTCATTCATTAGGTGCTCAAATTTGGAAAGATTATTGTGGAGACAGAATAATGAAATGTGGTTCAGAACACACAGTCTGAAGCCAGACTGGTAATTTTGAATTCCATGCTCACTTCTATCTGTGAAGTCTCAGCTATTGGAACCTTCAATATCCTCAACATCAGTGAGGATGATAGTACCTCCCTTACTGGGATGTTACTAAAATTCAGTGGGTTAAATAGATGTAAACTGCTGAGGACAGTCCCTGGAACTTAGTGGGTACTCCATAAATGTTAACTGGTCTTACTATCACTGTCATCATCAGCATTGTTGTCATCACCTACGGTTGCATAAATATGAAGGACGACTAGAGCCCAGGACTGCCAACTTCTAGTCCTGGATTTTTCTCAAGCCACACCCAGATACTCCGTTAGTGTAGTGACTTAAATAACAACTTGGAAACGCCACACTGTACCCCTTTGGCCTCTTCTGTATCATTACAAAGTATGTACTTTAATTAAGGTTTATTGTATTCTTGGGAAGATGTTCAGCTAAAGCAGGCAAAAATTAGCAATTCCAGATAAAGTGTCTTTAAACCTGTGCAAACAGAGCAAGTGCGCATGCTCATGGAAACTCTAAAATATCTAGTTAATTCGATCAGAAGAAACTGACTATATTGTAGTGTTTATATTGATATGACCTATAAGTGGGCCTGAATTTTTATGCAGAAAGTTAGCATTTCAACCTCTACATCTGCTAAGGGTGACTTTGTCCCATCGAAGTAGACAGTGAGCCTCCCTTCACCAGCACCTGGAATCTCTAAGCATCAGTTCCCAGGGAAGTATCATAATCTGAGGTGTGAAGATTTCTCCTGCAAACAAGTAGACTTCTATTTACAGAAGACTTTTTCAACCTTAAAATGTTGATGTGTATATTTGACTTAAATAAATAGTGCTTTGATGTTAAACAACAACTACTTTAGGACTTAGAAATAGAAGGCAAGGATCTGAGTCTCATCTTGGTATTACCAAGTGTCTGACACCGGCTGATAGTTTAACCTCTCTGTGCCTCTGTTTATACTTCTAGGAATAATGAAAATGACACAAGAACAATTTTCTTCGCAGGTTACTATGTGGTCTCTAACCAGTTTGTGCGTTTGGAAACATATTGAGATGCTGGTATTATACTCAGGATCCTTTGCTTCATGTATCTTCTTAGGATTAATAGGATCAACTTGGTAGTTACCCTGGTCCCACTAAGGACAAAGGACTGTCTTGAGCAGTATCAATTGATCAGAAAATGGCTTCAACTCCTTTTCCTGGCCCACAGGAGTGAGTCATTTTGAACAGACTCTGAAGGTCAATTTTGGGGACTGTCCTGTGATGGAGAAGGTTGGGAATGATCAAAGAAGTCACCATGACCCCTCCGGTCAGTGTTTTGAAGGCAAACCAGAGCATGGCTTCTGCATTCTGTGGCCGAGAAGAACATTATGATCCACTGTTGCTCATAGCTTAGGTTTCTTCTGGAGCAATTAATGGCACCGAAGACAACATTTCATTTCCCCAGGTGGAATTTTAGGACCCAGCGGCTTCCTCTCCACCGCCCCACACCACCACTTCTTCCCATATCACCCCCATCCTTTCGCTCATATACTCCGAGTCCTCAGGACTGCAACCTAATTTTACCTCTAGTCCAAGAAAGACTTGATGTAAAGTCAAAAATTCCGGAGAAAATCATAATTTCTCCAAAAGCCCAAAACTATAAATGCTTTTTAAACCTTTGGCAAATTTGAATTTTCTACCTCAATGCACAGTATTATCAATAGAGCTAATGGAGAGTTAGTTATATGTAAATTTTACTTCCATTATAAAGTAATTAAGAATTGTCCTATAATTTTAACCTTTTTCATATTTTCATATATCTCTGCCCTCTAAAATTGGAATGAATAAATTATGCTGATTTGAAACCTAGTGAGCAGTAGAAAAAAATAATTCTAAAATGCATACAAGGTTTTTGGCTATTGTCCTGTTTTGTCCTTGCCAGGTGATATGTCAGTGTTGTAATATTACTGTATACAGCTCATGGTTGCAATTACTTTTGTCAGAGTACATCTCGGTTTCATTGCTTGAAATGTATGAACAGAGTAATGAGATAGAGAATTTTGGTTTGTTTTCATTGAGTATTGATCAAATACATAACTGATTCTATAAAAGATCAGCAGATTTGATTATGCCATGACATATATTCCAGGAGCAAATAAATCATGTTTTTAATTAAAATTCTTTTGAAAAGGGACTTTACCTTGTCACTTAAAGATCTTGCACAGACAGCATTTGTAGGATTCTGAAGATAATTGTGTGAATCTATTCATAATATACAAAATTATTTAACTTGATAACTATTAATGCATACTCAAGAACTTTTACCAGAGTAAATTCAATCTCTTTGAAAGACAAATATTTAGGATATGCAACTGTTTTAGGCTTTAGATGATGTTAAACTATTTACATCCAATTAAAGATTTATTTATTTATGTATTTATTAATATTTTCATTCCATTGATATTTCCAAAGATCTGTGTACTGTCATTGTATCTGCTTTACCCTTCAGTGCCCTTGAGATGCATTTCACAGGGGAGGAGAGTGTGGCCAGTTTAAGCCATTATATCCAGGTAGACTGTCCTAAAAAGAAATAGCCAAAGAAAGCCTCAGAGGGCATCACCCACTGTCAGGTAGGATGGAGACCACCAACTGAAAGGGCCTTTGCTGTTCCGCCATGGCTCACTCTTCTTCATTAAGCTGTGACCTTCAGTAGGGGCCAAGGGGAGGGCCCTTGGCCACAGTCTTCACTGTCTTCCCAGTACCAATCTCCTTCTCCTTCTTATGGTTAGCCTCCATTTGCCACCCCCCCATCAGAGTCCCCTCCCTGTCCTTCCAAAGGCTCTCCCGTGTCTCAGCCTGCCCTTTATGGGAACCTCAGAGACCACCCCTTGACTCTGCTGTGCCTGGCAGCTTCCCTAGCAGCGATGGGGACAGTATGTTCCTGGCATCCAGAATGAAACTCTGAATGTATCTCCTTACAGAGACACCATATATCTGACGAGTAGGTCTATATTACCATCGGTATGAATTAAATGATATTTTTTGCAGGCTATTGGAAACTTTACCATCTGGTATATACAATACAGTTTTCTTGGGACTAAATTTTCTAAATTAAAAGGAAAAAGATGATAATTGTACTTTGGTTATGCCCCTCATGATGACGTTGGGGCTGGACAGAAATGCTCTTATTAAATATTTCCTTGCTTAACATTTTTCTAGAAATTGTATAGATTCCACAATGCCAAGCTTTACCTGTACTAGTTAATTGGCTTATTATTCAATATCCAGTGATGAAAAAGTATCTTCATGTTGTTTACAAGTTCCATCAGAGACTCAAAGGGAAGGAAAAGGTTTCAAATGGCAAAGTTATGTGAACTGGTGCTATTTAAAGGAGGACATATTGTTTTTATCAAAAGTGATCCATGTCATGTTAAATATAAGAGTCTCATTTGAAATATAAAGTCATGGTCCATTCTTAAAAAGAAAGTCATTTGAACTTGATTTTTTTTTTGCAATTATTAGAAACGTTACTATTGTCTAAAATAGCCAAGAGGGGGATCAAGGACGGTTTAGTGGTTATACTATAGTCTATGTGTATATTATTATTACCCTCCAACAAAAAATAAATGACTTTGTAAAGTGGTACAAAGAGAGAGGAGGAAACTTGTGCTGCCAAGTTTTTGTTCCCACAACATACTCTTCTGGCCCCAGCCCCCTCTCAAACAAACATAATGGAAAGTATTATAGCAGGTACATTTACACTCCTCTGTACTTCTTTTGATCCTCAAATGAGTATTAAATTTGATGAAAGAAAATTTGCTTAAAAAGAAAATGGATGAATTCTTCCAAGGATCCCATCTAAGTAGAATGTAAGAAAATAAAACACAATTTCATATGCAAAGTATAATTAAATTATAAGGCCGGGGCCTGATTCTCCATCCCTTGTAATATCAGCCACATTAGCAGCATGAATTTTAACACTAGATCTTCTCTTTGTTCTCCTATTGTGCATTGCTGTGACGGCAAAGATAACTAGTCATCAGGGATTATGTGAGATGAAGGTAAATTCTACATTGTATGAAGAACTATTAATATTTTAAACACTCTCTACCCTTCAGGCACTGAGGTATTGCATCACTATTTGTGCAATAGAATTTGTCACTGATTGGAAGGTTTTGAAGTTTTAGCATCTCCATTATTAAGTAGGAGATATAATTATATTAATGCAATTAACATGTACCAAAAGGTAGACTTTTAAATTATTTCAAATGTTTCTGATATTGTCTGATCCAAAAATAACTACTTGATTAACTAAATTGTCTCATAAGAAATGTCTCTATGTAGGTCAGGATGAGATCATTTGAAAAATCTACTCCTTTGAGAACTTTTGAACCGCCAAAAGAAAAAAAAATCTCATTTGAGAGCTGGAGTCGAATTATATGGTCATTTTAGTCCTCAGAATTCAAAGCATAGATGGCTGGAATCATGTGCATGTGATAATTCTAGGCTACTCTCAATAAATAATACATGTCATTTCTGCTTCACTGAGACTGTCACTGACTGCTCTAAATGACTTTCAATGCAGGGCCCAGCCTGCTCTCCCAGGGTGCACTTCAGCTCAATTCCAAACCTGAAGGGTCTTTCCAGTATCCGGCCAGCTACCATAGCAACCAGACCCTGGCCCTGGGTGAAGCCACCCCTTCGCAGCTCCCAGCCAGAGGCACACAAGCCCGAGCTTCGGGTCAGAGCTTCAGCCAGGTAGGTGCCCTTTGCTGTGTTGTGCCGGTGGCCCCAAAGAAGCAGGTGGGGAGCAGGGTGTGTAATGGACGTGGGATGCAGGCTGCCTTTTTGTAGACGTGTCCCACAACTTACCAAAGACGCCCTTCAGTGCCGTGAGTGAAGAAAAGGAATAATAAAATACAATGATAGAGTACTACTGAATGAGAAGCATTTTCTTTAGTAATATCTAACAGTTTCTTACGCTGTATCTATCTTGCATAAATTTATCTGTGTGATTAGGCAAACGTGCATCTAGTTACTCTCTCTGTGTCTATATGTGATATACATATATATATATTACATACGTTTTGAGTTTGTGAGTGTACCTGGAAAAATACTGAGTATTTTGTGTCATCAAAAAAAGCATGCAATTATTCTTTGGGGTTAATCACATAAAGGAATATAGTATAAATGTATATATAATCAGCTATACAGAACGGTTCTGAAAATACTTGTGATTAGTTTAGGAATAGTTATGCTTTGTCAGATCTGGTTTTTAAATGTGCCCTTAATTGTTTCTTTAAGGCTTGTGCTTGTTCTTATAGTTTCACTGCACAGATTCATTAACTCTTGGTAACAAAGAAACAGCCACTAATCTGGAAATGATTTTTTTCAAGAAAGATGTAAATGTTGACTCTCTCTCTCTCTCT